>JARDUL010107842.1:0-11223 GCA_030265205.1 Dirona pellucida | reverse complement strand
GGTTCCCCTTTTATACTACATCCAATCACGCGACCTGTTCATGACGCTTATTTACTCACAAGGGTATAGTTCGAAAGAGATAATATTCACAAATTTGTATTGTAATTAATAAAACTATATATTTACACGCAGAATTCGGTCCTTGATTTTTTTTGGGACGCAACCTCACTCACCGCACGGACAGGCCGTGGCGATGAACATTTCCTCTACTTTCGTCTCGGGGGAGGAACATTTACAAGAATCAAAAGATGAATTTTAGCGATCAAATAAAAAAGTGATTGCATATTCGAATCAGCGACCGAAAATTAGTATCTAATACCTCGGCGTACAGATCACTTTTTGTTGCGTTGTTTAAAAAAGAAAATTAATTTGATTTTTAATTTAAAGCCCTTTTTATGTAGCCGGTATTGCAAAAACTTAGCCCCTTTCGGTACACACACTCACACTAGCATTGCAGGTGAGATACCTCCGGTCTCCGGTACAATAATACACACACAAACACACACACACACACACACACACACACACAATATCAACAACGACAAGCATAAGAGGGAAAAACCCCTCCCCTTTTTCTCTTAGAAAAACTGAAAACCGGGCGCATAATTTCATCCTACGACTACAAATTTACAAGTACAAGTTACAAAACGCGTCAAACCGAGGCTATCTAGTGTATAAATCAATGCGGCACTCTGACGTCCGCGCTTTGCCATGACACGTATGATTCACCGTCTCTCTTGTTTGTTCTGTTGTCCGACTACAGTTAACAGAACAGAACAAAACAAGCAGAAACAATGAAGAACAACAAAAAAGTGAACCAAGGCTTCCTGTCGCCACTTTCAATGTTCAACCAAGAACCAACACCAGAGTTGGTGGAGCTGCTCCCCAAGCTGCCACTGCCACCAATCAAGTCCCGCAGCAAGAAAGGCAAGGCAGGCAGGCCAGATCTGGAGCCAAAGAAACATCTGAATATGAAGGCCAAGGATAGGAAAAGCCCAGATGGCGGAACTCTGATCTTGCCACCCGTAGCAAACTCAAACAGCGTTACCGCCATGCCAAGACGTCCTGCAAAGGACAGGCCATCCTCTGGTCGGGCCGGTAGATTCAACAAATTCACTAGGTCCAAGTTAGGCCTAGGTAATAATATAATATAGGCAGCATAACCCCCGTTTCACCTCGATCGTCATCTGCAGAGGATCCACACCCCGACTAGAGTGGCAAGTCCCCAGCAGGAGGCCGGCATCGCAAGCCAAAGGTGCAAGTCTCGTGGCAAGCTTCATATTTAAAACTATTTTTCGGTCTGGAGCAAGAACAAACACACACAAACACACGCGCGCGCGCGCCCACACACACACACACACACACACACACACACACACACACACACACACACACACATACATGATACACATACAGACAAGCCAACCATAAATATGAACATAATTACGCGCCTAACCATTTGCTCTACTGTATGATCCGCGGGGACGAGACAAGTTTGAATGGCACAGCCTGCCAAGTGGTAAATGGTGTAGAGTTCATCAGCATAGCACTTATGTTGGGAGCCGGTGGCGTAGTGGCTAAGTCGCTCGCCATTTGTTCGAGAGGTCGTGGGTTCAAATCCCGATGGAAGCACTGTTTTTTTCCCTCAAGACCTTGTCCCCACTTTGCGCACTGCACTGCGGCTGTCGCATGGGTTATTCCGGTCTACCCTCAGAATAGACCCTAAAGAAAAAAATTCCCCCTAGGATGAATAAAGGGAATATATAAATATAATATATATTTATGTAGAAATGCGACCTATAACCCCATCTGTATCATTATCTTTGAAAATGCTTTTTCATATTTCTAATTGTTTCATCAAAGTTATAATCGTACGTTTCACCAATTTATATTACAAATGCATGTTACCTGAATTGATTACTACAAAATACATGATCCCGTTGTGTACAGAACCCAATAATTCATTCATGTGTGGATGACGTCACCATAAATGATGATGATGATGATGATGATGACGACGACGATGATGATGATGATGATGATGATGATGATGATTATGATGATGGCGGAGGTGGTGGTGGTGGCGGTGGTGATGATGTTAATGAGGATGATGATGAGAATAAAAATAAGTAAATTATGTTTAAGGTTACGAGGCCTTTGCAGCAGATCTGATGTTGATTTAAATTTTTCATCAATAACATTGTATTGATTTATTGCTATTTTAGATTGGAGATAAAAGCAAAAGTACTTTTCAACATCTAGTATTAATATAATATTATAATAATACTATGATTATAATTAATTCAACCAAACTCGTCGGCGCGTAACTTTTGAGTCAAAAGTGAACCAAAAGCGGAAGTTCATCAGGACAAGGCCACAACCTAAGGTCACGAAACCGCAAGCAAAGGAAAACCTCGCCCCCCTCAAATTTACATCTGCTAGGCTAATGTTTATGAAATCACAGAACCCAGAGGGGCTAAAGGAAAGCTGTGAAAAGTAGATAGGTCTGTACAATACTATTGGTGCCGTCTTAGCTTTGAAAGAGCGGCTATTTCAGATTCTAAAATGAATAAAAATTGAACTAACAACGTAAATCTCGAGACGTCTTGTCTTCATAAAATAAGTCAAATAATATATATGCTATTATTGCTATCTTGGCCTTGGACTTGGACTTGGTGGTGGTCGGGAATGCAAAGTGTACATTTCGCAATACGTTGAAGTGGACCAAGAGGGCAATGAAAGTGAAAGCCAAAGAAAGATGACGCGTCAGTAAACATCGCAAACCAGGCAAAGTTCTTTCTTTACCAGAGAGGTGTAAAGAATATCCTTTGACTTTGACCATTAAAATAAGTCATTAACTTTCACTTTCAATCAAATAATCAATCTACAATTAACATTAGATACATCCTTTTGTTGTCATCATTGAATAATAGATCTAATTGATCACTGCTCTAGTACTAGTACTAGCCAGTCCCTCAGAACTTGTTGCTGAGCCTGTTGTTACTGTTATTCTTCCTCAGTAAATAAGTTCCCACATATGTGCCTTTCTACACACATGATGATGAGGCACTGACTTACACTTTCAACTTACTTTACTTTAGTCTTAGATCTAGTGGATAGAGTTAGAGAAGATTAATTTTGTAAAAAAAAAACAACCAATCACTCTCATACCTGAGTGACAGTGACCACCTGCTCTGCTTTTTTCAATTTCTTTGAGTTCTTTAATTAACATGTCAAAGTTTCACATGAGACCTCACTATTCTTCATACCACTTTTAAGGCACCACAAAGAGTCAGACAATAAATGAACCTGTATATTTTTATTTATTTTTCGGCCACAGGACCTTCAGTGTCCAGTGACGGAATCCTTTTCCACTCAACCACTGCTTTTTTCGTCACCCCACAGTTTCTTTTCTCATGCATTAGCCCTAGATCTATTACTATTACTATTATATCTACATATTTTGTTTTGGCTTTATCTCACCACAGTCTAGTTTTGATCTTTTGATAATGGTTTATTATGTTCATCATGATAACAGCTTGACATTATCCCCCTTCAGTTAAAAAATCATTACCTACCTACACTTTTTACTTTAATTTTACATTTTAATTTTAATTGTCTTTTTAATTCAAATTTGTTATTTTTAAAACTTCATAACTTACAATAATATTGAAAGATTTCTTTATACAGATAACATATAGTCTAGAGGGATTATTATCATATGAATATGATACCACCGCCACCATGCTCACAAATGATAAGGGGAGGTATCTGAAACAATTGTAAAAATCCATTCAGTGTACAAATTAGGACTATTAGGTTGTAGACAGATAGATTTATTATTTTACAAATATTTCAAAGATGCATGTTAAAATGATTATGATAAGGCTTTTGTTGGTGTGGTTGTTTTCTTTTTACATTTAAGGCCGGCCCTAAAACGTTCTTGATCATTGTTGATGGCAGATAACAAGGATTCAATGCATTATGTAGAATGTGAAAATGTATGGCAGACAAAGTTCCCCAGGGGGAGGATCTTTACCCTATGCTAGCCCATGGACTATCATTGGTTCTACAGGTCCTAAACAGAAGTCTGGCTGAGCTCCCCTCCTATTATAAGCGTCACTAGCTTGTTAGTTTGTTACAGGATTTACTGTGACAGAGCAACATCAGGCAGTTCATGTTAAAGGGAAACAAACATAGATGAAGATAAACAATAGAGATGAGTTTATAGCTACATATGCCATTACATGCTCATGATTTATCATCATTTTTTTCCAGCAAGCCATGTCATTCAAATCAAAGTCATTCTCAACTTCCACCATACAGTGTAGCAGCCTGTTGAGCGCTTCATACTGGTATTCTGCCTGCAGCTGGGTACTCATTAACACCTTAGTCACGTGAGGAAAATTGTGTAAAGAGACTTTCTGAGGGACTCAATGTGTGGTCTAGCGATGGCAGGATTTAAAATCAGGACAGCTGCCCCCAACGCCTCATAATTAAATTTTCTCAACTGTCTTTGCCTCATAAATTAATAATTAATTCCATTATCTTTGATCAATCATATTTCAAATAATCATGAAATAAACACTCTTATTTTCAAACAACAGCTTTCGCCCTGCTATGTCAAGTGTTTGGGCATTTTCAAGTTTTGGACTGTTCCCGGAGGAGAAGTCGGAGGACAATTTGAAAGAGAAATGCTCACATCAGACCAAAAAGGATGAGGAGGACATTTTCAGTAACAGTGACAAAGATCACAACATGTTTTTTACAGAGAAACCCAGACTTCCTATGATGATTAAAAGGAAACCTATGAAAAGATTTTTGCCTGAAGTTGGCAATCAGTTAAAAACAGACTTTAGAGACATAGTCCATGCCCAACGTGAAGCCTCCGTGATCTCAATTCATAAAAGGCTGAACAATACAGAGACAAACAAATGTAAATGGACCAGAGCTATCAATTCACGCTTTCTTGTCAAAGTGAGGGAAATGAGGGAATTTTTTAGACTCACAGGTTTGTTTCATGTAATCTTTTATATCTCATCAGAATTATCCTTCCTTCCTCCCTAAATCACATGTATACTTACACAACATTCAATTATTATTTAGAATTCGATACAATTCTTATATGTGTCGTGCTAGCATAAGAAATGAATGAAATACATCTTTTTTTTATTTGAGAAAATTTTTTCATCAAAACAGTCGTTTATTCTTATTTTGAAAATGTTTTAAACTTTTCTAAATTTTTTTCTGTAGATTTCAAAATTCTATGCTTTGTTAGCAGTTTATTGTTAAAGACAACTCAGGCTTGTTTTCGTGGTTTTACTTTCACACATATATTTATCTATTCTTTGCACAGAGGACCCAGTAATAAGTGACTTTTTAAAAATGGACAGTTGTAAACGCATAGCCGACAAGGTTTGATCTTTTGAGAAAGCATTCGTTCCTCCAAGTGTTATTGTTATTTTTGTTCTCCCTTCTTTGCAGTTACTGGTTTTCTTTCTGAATGCTTCCAACATTTTGAATTTATTTTTAGTCATGGTATTTCAATTTCAAGTTTGTTTGACTAAAAAATGTCTGCATGGATGTGTTTGGAGCATTAAAATTTAATGGAAGATGTTGTTTGAGAGAAACTAAAGGAAAAACCTGTTCTGACTCCATGCAAAGTTAGCCTCTGACTATGTTTTCTTTCATTCATTTGAACATTACTTATGTGTAATTCAGTGCACACTTCCTGCAGAGTGATTTTTGTAGAGGGGGTTAGGAGAGAGAGATTAAGAGACAAAGCTCAGACAAGCAGAGAGAGAAAAAACTAACGATAACACACATAGAAATACACATGATGATAGCAAGAGCAATAGAAATGTAAGGTGTGAAAGAGAATGTGAGATGAAGAGAAGAGATGAAACACTGTATAATTCAACAAGAATGCAAGTTGATATAATGTTTGCTTTATTGTGTCCTCAGTATCTTATCGCAATGGTGTTTGCCTACTTCAAAAGAGCAGACTTTTCTTTACAAGACTACACCAGGACAAATTTTTTCATTGCACTGTATGTATCTTCGATCAAAAGTTTATTATTAATTTCATGTTAAATTTTTTCTATTCTGATCAAATTATTCTCAGTAGATGTGCTAATAGATAATAAATAGATAAAATTGTGGTGCCTTGTCATTGTATATCAGATCACTGCCATTTAGAAAATTATCGTTAGAAGTGGATGGATAGGGTCATTATTGTTTATATATTTGGTCACAAAAATATTGTATGCCATTTTAAAGATTTAAAATATGATATGTGAGTGAGGGTGCCCGAGAAAAGGGACCACATGGTACATTTTTTACATGTTGAGAATTTACATATTCATTTGCACCAGGCATTCCTGATCATTTTGTTGTTGAAATTTTTCAAATCGGTTGAAGGATGCCTGAAATATAGATTATTTTGTCCCTGGTGGTAAGAAAATGTGATAATGAGCGTGATAAAGATTATCCTTGCCTTAGATTTCCACGTTACACACAATTCTGTACAGGATTATAAATTATGAATGGTACACTTGAATATTAGCTTCAAATCATTCCTTGAGATCAATAACTCATAGATATGATGAACATTTGATGAGTTTATTAGGGAAACGTGGTGTGAAAAGGATGGTAGTGCTGTGAGAACACATGACATTCCTGCACTATTTGGCAAGGGCAACGTTTCATATCTCGTGGATATTTTGTGTATGGTTAGGCTAAAAGCAGCGGGGAAAGTGAAAAATCCATTGCATAATATCCTTTATGCAAACTATTTAGTTTTGTTCTATTGCCTCTGTATATTAGTAATTACTGAACGATGATAAACACATTTACTCTAATGGTAATCTCTTTCAAACTTGATTCTACAGCAACATTGCAATGGGCGGGGTCTCATTTCGCGTCAAGATGCTCAATCAAAAATATGCAATTGTATTTTCTCGATCTTGAGTTTGTAGAAACTCTCATGTTTGCCATACTGTTTGGCGATCAAAAGCTGAGACCATGGCAATAACCAATAGTTGGTAAATAAGACGGGCAACAGACTATGACATTTATAAATAAGTTATTTTTATGAAAATTTACGGTCACAGCTGCACGTTTAACTTAAGTCATATGTGACATCAAAATTAGTTTGATCAAAATGAGCAAGTAAGAGGTAAGTTATGAGCTATGCACACTACTCACTACATTCTTATGAAAAACATAATATTCTCAACATGACAACATACCTTGTTCGAGGGACTTGATGCTGAATATTTTTATATGTAATATGAAGGGGAATGGTGGTTAAAAAAAAAAAAAGAAGACAAAATTTGTGGGTGAAAAGTGACATTTGACATCTTTGTGCCCAATTTTGACGGCTAGCAAACAAATTTAGAATGAGTGAGAAATGAGGCATGATATTTTAGTAGGAACAAGATGAAAGGTGTTACTTAATGATTTCTGAAAGAAAAAGAAAAAAATAGAAAAAATAATTCTTTGTACCTATTTTACTTGTGTTCCCTTTTCTCAGGCACGCTCAGATAGACTTGACATCTTTTCATTTGACATAATATTGGTTTGAAAATTTAACAACAGCCAGCTATATCTTCTCCATTCAGATATCTTGCCAATGATGTGGAGGAGGATGAAGAGGAAATAAAGTATGAAATTTTACCATGGGCTCTTGGCAAGAACTGGAGGGATTCTTATGTAGACTTCCTTAGAAAGAGAGACTTGCTATTCAAAAGAATTGAATACAAAGCCATAATAAGTCGCAAGTGTTGTGATGAGGTGAGTTTCATAACTAATATTTATGTCAGCACAAGAATAAAGAAGCAAACCTGAATTTTTACAACTGGTTGATTGAACTTCTGATATAAGCACTGACATTTAGACTTTTACTTGTTCTGTAGAGGGTTGGATCCAAATTTTTTCCAACGCATTACATCTACAGTCAAAACGATTTGTACTGCTCCACCTCCTGATAAACCGCCATTCCAGTAGGCTGTTGTTAGAATTGCAACATGGGGTTCATTTTGTTAGTAGAAGTTACCTTAATTTTTTCTGTTTTCTCCAAAATGTACATGTTCTAGTCTAGTTGTCCTCAAGCTGAAAAATTATTTGTACTCTTGGACAGCTTTTCTAGTTCAGTAGTAGCCATTTGAAAGAAAACTGTTACTGTTACAGACAGTTAAAATTCAATGGGCATACCTGAATAGATCAAATGCAATCTGGACAAGTGTAAACAGCTCTACTAATTGATTGCTTCTACCTCTAGTTTGTTTGCAGCTTTTACTTTTGTCTGTTGTATTTATCGTACAAGTCATCTGCTAGGACAGCCTATGTTCTCGTTGATGTGTTGCCGACAATAGGTGAAAAAGTTTGCTTGGGTTTTCCATTTTCCCAGAGACGTATGGTCTATTGTGAGTGAAAGGTACCGTGACAAAAAGCTTTCCAACGGTGAATAAGGAATCTCATGACTTTTTTTCGGTTCTTCCCAAATAGCAAGGTCAAGTTGCTGAGGAAAATCTTCTTATGATCTTGTCCTATTGAAAAACTGCTGAATTAAAAAGAACATCTTTATAAAACTCAATTAGTTGTCAAGTCTAGGCCCAAGGAGTTGCAATTAATCAAAGAGAGTTGCGATTAACCAGTGATTTTTATATACTGTCAAACTTGGATATAACAGGACTAGTGGGACCAGCAGGTTTTCCCTGTTACTGTTATATTTGATATTATGGGAGGCTGCCTAGTTTTGATTTGAGTCTTCACCGCATGCTTATACAGCCCTCCCCTCCCCCTCTTGGCCTAACCCAAATTAAACACTCTTGACAGTGTTACAGTAGAGCACTGAAACAATGTCAATTACGTCTACGCGATTGGAGTGTGTGTATGTGTAGTGCATGTTTGTGCAATTGAGCTTAGGCGGATTGCAACTATACAAGCGGTAGAATACCTGTCGCAGCCGAGTTGGCGCTAATTGAGCACTGCTATAGCACAGGTTCTTGCTACTTAAACTTACAGAGATGTAAAACAATGGCAATTTGGTTTGTCATTGTTACATCCAAGATCTTGTTACAACCACAGCCGTTATTGTAGAATCAATTCTGTTCTTGAAGAGTTGCGATTAATTGGATTGCGATCAGGTGGAGTAGACTATCTGCAATTTGCAAACCATTTGTTTAAAATGTGAATCATTCTGCATCAATAATTAGTCACTTATTTTAGGGACAGCTCTTTTATTTCCCTTTTAATAAATTTAACATACCATGTGTTGATAGGCATTCACACTGATACTGATAGACTGAACACAAGGACAAAATGAAAACTATTATGAGATATCTGATATTAACGTTTACTTGGCACCAAAAACTTCACAAAAGACATTTTAAAAAATGTAAAACTTTATTTACAAGCACAAGACAACAATTTTACAATATTTATATTTTCAGATAATGAATATAGAACCCGACAATTCATTATGGAAGCGAGAGCGCTGCCTTCATCATGCTGGGGCGATACGAGGCTATATGAAAGATCCCAAAGACAACGGTATGCCTCGTGGTCCTGATGCAAGTCCACTCTTCTGCCCTGAATGTGACATCTCTGACAGTCAGTATGATTCAGCAAGTTCCAACAGTTTGAGATGGCTTATATCACCCTGTGATTCTCCCAACCATTGAAGAGTAGCTCGACACAAATGACAATCTCTTTGTACCCGGCATTACCATGTCCTGAAAAGATATCACAGTGTTGATTTTAAAGGTGGCATGATGAATATGATGACAATGACAAATAATCAACCATTTCATGATGACAATGACGTAAACAACATTTTTAATACAAATTTTGCTGAAGAAGGTTTTTCAATATTAAATCACTTGTTACAGACAGAGGTTGTTTGGGCTCAAGATTTACTCAACATTTGAGTTTTAAGGAGATTCCAATTTATCACCGCAAAATAACTAGTCACGCAATCTTCTTCAAAGGAGTGAAATATTCATTTACCCATACATACAATATTGTAATTGTATGTAACTCATCAAAAAGTTTGTTCAAGGCATAAGAAAAAGGAGGACTGTTGAAAGTTGTGTCAAGGGTCTACAAAGCACTACATAACAGTCGTAGGTTAAACCTTTAAATGGACAACAAAAAAAATAGAACAATTCCAGGACAAACACTATCTGTATGTGCAGACCCAATTGCCCTACCTTAGTACCTACCACCCTTTTTAAAATGTTGTTATTATAGAAAATACAGGCATGTTTCAGTTTTCCCATACAACCCTGACTACGAGTGATTAACAAGGACTTTGCATGCAGTTAGGATTTATGTGACAATATGACAAGTCCTCAAGGAGAAGCAATCCTTAAGTTTCATTAAGCTGGTTTTTTTGGGTTTGGCTTTGCTGCTTGTGTATCTCTGGTGTGGATATCCAAAAATGATGATTAGAGGCAAAAAAAATGATTGTTTAAAATTGAAGCCTCATTTCTCAAAGCTGTTTTTATTAACAACCTCACTTCAATCACTTCTTTTGACCATCATGTTTAACGATTCAATATATATATTACAAAAGGTCTAAAAAATAACGGTCATTTGGAATAAGCTACTTCAATTGTAAAAAAAAATAAAGCATATGACAGATTCTTAACGATTGTTTTTTTCAGATCTTAATTTACAATAACGTGTTTTTCATTTAAGTTTACCATGAAAAATTAGTTTTTGTTATTAGGGAGGAGTCTTAAAATGCAATTTATTATTTTTCAATTAAGAATGTGGTGAAGTCAATGGCCAAGCAATCATGCATTTAAATTTAATTAAACTGTTGATCATGTTAAAAATGTAAAATCTGTGATGTCAATATAGCTAATTCCTTCCAAAAAGACGCTTGTCTGTGATGACACTTGTGTGTATTCAAAACATGAAAATATAATAAAAACATACAACAAATCATCAAATATTTTGTTAGCTGTTTTCAATTCAAATTACATTTCACAGACTTTGTGTTTTTTGTGATTGTTATAGAATTAAAATCACACTTGACTACAGTTGAAATGATGATACAGTAGATCTCGAATCCAACGAACTCGGACTCAAAGAATACCTTGCATTCAGCGAACAGAGAAAAATTCCCGGTTTTTTCCCTTCATTGACTTAGGTAAAATATATTTTATCGAACGAACTAATCTCAGACCCACCCTCGGTTCCAACGAACCAGAA
>JARDUL010107731.1:0-11223 GCA_030265205.1 Dirona pellucida | reverse complement strand
TTGCATCATTTACCCCCCCCCCCCCCCCCCCCCAGTGATAAATGCTGTTTGAATTCCTCAACAACATATAATATGAAAACAAGCCAATGGCAATTAGGATCACCATTACAATAGTACTAGCTCGTAAAACCTAGCATTGCCTGTGATTCCATCCAGGATTCTACTGTATATTCTTTTGTTCTGGTGAAGGGCAAACCAAATTATGATAAGACTAAAACTCAAAGGTCAACCACAAATTTTCTTTTGAAATTCTGACTATTTTCTTGTATTTACTGTGTATCTATTTCAGGAATGGAAAATGAAGACAAAAATGGCCATTGAAAGATTTTCAGTGTCAGACAGAAAAGGAGAATTCCAATCCGCCTTACAAAAGTATGTCCTATAGTTTGAATGGTTTACAGTGCTGAAAAAGTGTGTGCAATCATACAATTTTACCAAGGGTATAATGATGAGATAAATAAATATATTTACTTTATTCATCCCAGTGGGAACTTTGTCTCTAGGGTCTATTCCGAGGGTAGTCAGGAATAACCCAGGCATCAGGTGCAGTGCAGCAATGTGGGATCATGGTCTTGAGAACAAAATCGAGTGCATCCATCAGGATTCGAACCATTGATCTCTCGGACCAATGGCGAGTGACAATAAGCGAAAATTAAAATGAATGAGGAGAATGGTAAATACTTGTATGATTCTGGATCTGAGTTAGGTGATCGACCTTGGACAAGTTTGAAGCAGCCAAAACATGGAAAGGATGGTGATGATTGCGATGTTTCAAAAGGGACGACATGGTTGGAGTCATGTTTAGTGTTAAAAGCATTCTATTTTTTTTACAAGTGGAGTACCTTCCACCATAATCATAAATTTTGTGGCATGTCATTTTTATTGATGCACGTTTTAAGAGTGTTAGTGAACAAGTGGTGGCTTGATACCAGATTATTCATGGTTTTTCAAACAAAGAGCTGGGAGTCGATAGATTGTCAGAATACACCCCTCTCCCAATTTATTTTAATTTCATTCTGATGGCATGTCAAAGATTTTAGAATGTTGTATCTGTTGTTTACTTTTCCCCCCTCACCATGGCCTGCCTTCCTTCAAGTCAGGCGAGATTGTCATATCTAGCTCAGGAATTTCTGCCATCAGGGTGTCAGCCCACTGTGTCCGAATCCTTATTTAATAACACCAAGATTGATATTGTGTGTAATGTTTTCTGTCACCACCTCAATGCCTTCGTTCCTTACTTTTGTCAAGAAACAATAGTTTTGCCATAATGTTAAAACACTTTTCGACATTATTTTCAGAATTGTTTCAACCTACCTCGTCCACCACGGGTATTGTTCAGCTGCTGAAGCTTTTTCCAGGTCCACGGGTCATCCCATCATGGAGAGCATCGAGTCTATACGAAACAGGCAGCGTACGTAGCACCCACTCTATTTTATTATTGATTTTGTTGTTTTTAGTGTGGGGCCAAAAACATTTTAAAATATATTCTGGTACATCCCTTTTGTATAGAATATTTTTAAGGTGATGCTTCCCAAAAAAAAAAAGAGCAGTTCAAACAATTACTTCTTCTATAGAAATATCTGAATCTGTGATAAGCAGCACTATCATTTTTAGTCTTTTCATCATTATCCATAATTTCAAGCTGGTTCTACATGGATACAAATTCTATGGGCGAATGAAATAGACATCTACAATGAAAAATACTGATAACAATCACAACATCCAAAGTCAGGAATGTTGTCTGAAGCCTGGTTATAAGGGGATTCTATTGTCATATTAGAATATCTGAGGGTTATATCAGAAATGCCAACCTTTCCGCAAAATATGTTATTATATGTTATGGAACACTGCCAGTATATATGTTATTTCCAGCCCACCATCCAATCATCTGATTATCAATTTTGTACGGAAACACTTCCATAATCAAGTGCCAGTGGATACCGGTGTTAGAGTGTATAAATCTCAAACTCTCTTACCTAGTGTTTTAATAGATATTGATACAATTTTGCACCTTTAGCTCAGAGAATACCACCCAATATTATTTGCCATTTTCATTTAGACATTTGTGTTTGATCATGTTCGTGGAATAAGAATTTTTGTTGCAAAATACTATTTTTACTTTTTAGAGCTTAAACTTAAAGCAAGAAAATAGATTCTTTAGGTTGACATCTCTGCTTTATTATAGATACAATCACTTCAGTTGTGGCAATAATTCTAAATGTCTGATGACAATGGTCTCCATATATAAGGGGTAATTTTGTTTGTATGCTTAGATGATTTCATCATATTTGTCAATATAAACCGGTTGTTAGCAGCGTCTGTCCTTGTCCAAAAATTATAATCGCGCCTAACAGGCAACGTGTGGCGTATTAAGTGTTGAATGTTCCGTTGCTTTCCCGAGGAAAATGTGCCACTGTAAAGCGCTTAGAGCATGGTGATGGTCGTGAATAAGCGCTATATAAATGTACATTATTATTATTATTATAAACCAGCCATTTCAATGAAGAGTTGGTATAGTATGACTAAAAAGAGTGCTGCTAATTGTCTTTTGTTGCATATTCACATATTTGATAACATTCGTTTTATCATTCTTTTAGGTATCCAAAAACTAGTCTTAGCAGGCAGAATGGGCGAGGCCATCGAGACCACACAGAAGTTATATCCACATTTATTGGACACCAAACCTGACCTCCTCTTTATGCTCAAGTGCCGACAATTTGTTGAGATGGTGAATGGTACAGACAGTGAAGTCCGCAGCTCTAGACGCCTCTCTGGCAATACCGGCCTCGTGACGTACAACAACAATATACACAGCTCCGTCAGCAGTGGCCACGGCAGAAGCCCCAAGTCCTATCATGCTGGTGACTCTGGTAGCAACCGATCCAGCCCAGCACACAGCCCTCATCCATATGTCCGAGCTGGCACGCCTCCCTCTTCCCAGTACCAACACTCACATCATCACAGTCAGCAGCAGCAACAACAGTCACATCACCAACAGCAGCACCACTCTTCTCGCACACCTACCAATTCTGCATGCAACAGTCCCAACAGATCTAGCAAAAGTCAAGGGAGGCAAAGCCCTTCAATTTCCTCCGCCTCCTCCAACAGCACCTCTGCCAGCACCACTACCCCTCTATCGTCTTTGTCCTCTCTTCCAAGCTCTGCCACCACCGCTACCCCACTATCGTCTTTGTCTTCTCTTCCATCCTCGTCACCGCAGCATCCGTATAACAACAGCTTCAACGGGAACTCAGAAGCCAGTGTCATTACTATGAACAATAACCGCCTTGATACCAACGAGGCCGCCATGAATTCCACCAACTCTGCCGTTGTCAACAATGAGCACACAAAGTCTGCCTTTCCCTGTTATATCCAAGATGGAGATAATGACATAGATATGATGGACAGGGTGTCCATACCCAACGGTAACTCTGTCACTAATGGTGCAACAGATTCCCATGCAGATGAAGATATGGGTGAGTATGAGTATGATGAATTCAGTTATCTATGCCAAAGTAGGACCCATTTCAAAAGTCTACATCAAGCATTTTTTATTTTTTTTGCGGCCTGCATGCCAAATTTTGATTACGGACCATAGCAAAAAGATGTGATTGAACTTTATGCTGCCCAATGTGCATTTATTTATTGAAAATAATTCAACAACGGCTGTAGGCATTTAGGTCTCTGAAAAGATTATGGAAACAATTGAATTGCCATGTTATACATAAATCTTAGTCTTTGAGAACACTGATGTTTTGTTTTGTAAAGCGTTTTATTTGTTTGATTATTTTTATTTTAAACAAAAATGATAAAAGTGGTATCTCTTAATTGGCTTCTTTTTTTTTAGAAAGCATCAAACCATCTCCTAGATTAGTTGATTGTTAAATAAATTTCTGGCATAATAGTACCACAGCATTTTAATTTTGTCATCATCAAAGTTCGAAATTGTTTGAGCATTTAAACATTTAAAGAAGTAAAGGTGTATTGAATCGATGCTAAGTTTGGCCTTTCTCTTAAAGTGTTAATGAATGTTGTGCATTATGATGTGTGCTTATCTGGCCTCCACCCTTCATCAAAAAAAGATACAAATGAAGGTAATTGATTGGAATAGATTATCAATGCTTGTATGGGCGTGAAGAGTTATTTCCAAATGTAGTTCTCAGAAATGATGCATGAGCCTGTCTTTATATATGGTGATGGAATCTCAATGCTTAGATCTATATGAATGTTTATATGCTATGTATGTCACACAGATGTGGACACGCCATCGTCCCATCGCCCCTTAATGTGTGGAGGAAATGAAGTAGCCATTGAAAAGATGCTGGCGTTTGGACGGGACCTGAAAATGATGAGTCAGCGATTGCGGAAGGACTTTGGCAAAAATGAAGCCAATAAGAAAACTCTGCAGGTTAGTCTTTGGGTCCTTCCTAGTTTTGCCACTGGGGAGTCGTGAGGAAGTGGTCAACACACATAAAAACAAGTGTTGACTTTGGGTTTTTTTTAATATATCATAAATGATGGAATTGAAAGTGGGAGTGGGGGGAGTGGAGCATGGCAGGTTGTTTTTTTTATAAAGAATACAGGAAAACGATGTGGACAAAGCAGCGAAGTTAAGTAGTGCTAAAAATTAAAAAAAGACTTAAATGAAAATGTATTGATTTTTTTCTTCGTAAACAACAAATGATAAATGAAAATCCAGACTCTGACGACACAGCAAAACCGAAATTCAACATGTTATCATTGACAGACAGGATGGATTATTGTAGCATTCTGTTGTAGTAGCATGTCTGGTTCAGACTTGTGTATTTGACAACAAAAAAAGACATGATTGCCAATCTGCATATGTTTACTCTGCCACTCTAGACAGACCTAGGTACTAAAAAAAATGATACGTCAATTCTCAAGCATTTAGATTTTTACCACATTGTGCTGCATTATTTTTTACCCATAATGTTATCTTTTGTCTTAAAATGTGGTAAGCAGATTTGTTAGCTCTTTATCATGCATAATTTCAACCTATTTTCTTATTGTAGTATGACTAAGTTATTTTATTTTATTTTATTTTTTTTTTGCTTCCTGGCCCAGATGTTGACATTGAGTACCTTGCAATATTATTTTGTTCTTTCTTTTCTTCATCAGGATGCCTTCAGTTTATTAGCCTACTCTGATCCATGGAACAGTCCCATAGGATCACAGTTGTTACCTGTTAAAAGAGAACCTGTGTGTGCTGCCCTCAATAGTGCTATTTTAGGTAAATGGTGTACCTATGATTATGATTGATTTGCAGAACTGCATCCCTGATGATTAAATCAGTAGCGTGTTAATTTGTATTAACATTTAATTAACGCATTTATTTTTTTTTAAACTTATTAACTTAACTTTTTTTACCTTTTGAAAAATTGTTTCCATTGTTGTATTTAAGTATGTCATTGTTACAGGGCCTGTTTTTATTTGAATGTAGTTTTAAACAAATGGAAAATGAACTTCTGTATTATAACATTTTATTTAATATTTGATTGTTTTTAACTTATTCCCACCTCAATGAATGTTAACTATCCTTATTTATTGCATCTCAATCAATTGTAAATCCCAATTCTATCCATTTTGCTTCCACCAGAGTCCAAAGGCCTTCCAAAGCAACCTCCCCTAGAGCTCGCCCTGTCTCAGGCCAGCCAGTGTGTACGTCTCATGGCCAAGTCGGGCATTGGGTCCTGTGCCTTTGCCAGCGTCTCCGACTACCTCCACTAACACTTACTTGGTTGTGGTCACTGTGTATGATAGAATGACGTATAGGATTACTGAAGGCTTTCAACAAGGACGGCAAACAAACAAAATTAGATAAACGGTTTGGGCTATTATTAAACAAGTATTTGATTTTCGACACATATTGCATGTATTATCCATTATTGATGGTGAATTGTCTTTAGTGATGATGATGTTAGGGAAATGAAAGGGTTGTAAATGCATGCAGCAGCAGTCTGGTAATGGAGATCTGTGGCAATATGTTGCAAGACATTAATGATATATATTATGTTGATGATGACCAGGCAATTCAATTCTATCATATGACTCATTCTTTACAAAGATGAAGTTTTACTTTTTGCTCAGTACATTGCGTGACTTTTACATCTACTTCATAAATTAAGTTGATTCAGCAAGACATTTTAAGTGAAAGATTTTTTTTTAAAATAATTTTTCTTAGCCGCTTACCGTTGGTGTACACTACACAACTGAATTATTCAATCGTGTGCACGAAGAAGGCAGCATCCTGGCTT
This sequence comes from Dirona pellucida, assembly GCA_030265205.1. Classification (NCBI taxonomy): domain Eukaryota; kingdom Metazoa; phylum Mollusca; class Gastropoda; order Nudibranchia; family Dironidae; genus Dirona; species Dirona pellucida. The sequence continues at coordinate 4,948 of JARDUL010107731.1, read as the reverse complement.
GACTGCATCTGCCATTATTTTTGGCATGATCTTGATTATGGTGTTCCCCATATTTTGGAAACAGCGCATTTACATTCTGACAAGTGACTTCTATTTGGCCCAATAGGTCAGAAAACATGAAGACATTTTTCTGCTATACTGGCTTCTTGGTGCATAGGCTGATTTAAAAAAAATCATATCACAGTTTATGCAATGGAATTCTTCTGCTCTTCACCTCTTCCTCTCTTTTTTCCCCTCTCTCTCTCTCTCTCTGTCACAGTACCACAGGTCACTCATGATTGTGTCATCAGGAAAAGTTGAGACTGTCAGTGCCGTGTCCAAACTGTAGATATGGTAGAATTGATTTTGATGATACTAATTTTGATATTTTGAAATCGATGTCTTTGATGATAATAATGTGATGGTGATGTCGATTATGTGATGGATTTGATAAAAGATAAAACATAGAGAAAATGAGAGATTAGAAAATAAATGATTTTATATTTTTCAATACATGATTGTCTAGGCTTGTAGTTGCACATTGAAAATACGTTTGAATACTTCTATTGCGAAATTAGAGACATTTGATTAACATTTTTACGTAGTCTATAACTTTTATCATTTCTGCATACCTGTGCCCCATTATGTGAATCCAAAGAGTAGCGTTAATGTGATATGATATAATTTGATATATATACTAATCTGACTAGACATTTTCAGGCTCTAACTTTCACAAAATCTCCAGCAGCATTGATTTGTGGAGTTCATACGTCTGGAATAGGTCTTTGTTCGCTTCTTTAAACCTTTTTAACATTTAAAAGTACTGCACAACCTATTGACCCACAGGGCCAATACTTATGCAGGTTTTTGTATTGACAAAGTGATGATTCATCATCCTCTGGATAGGACGCTGGTCTAAAGCAGATTACTTCTCCAGCAATGAGCTGGTACCCATTGATACACCTGCATGAGGCAATCTAAGTGAAGCTTCTTTATAGTAGATAGTAAATGGATGCCGAAAGCTAGACTGATAATGCACCTAAGTTTAACTTGGTTAGTGGATATGGCTGAATTTGATGAGTTCAGTACCTCTATATCCTCGGATATAAGTTGACAGCTGCTGGTCGCATTATACCCACAAAAATTCATTCTTCTTTGTTTGGCTCTGCTTGTAGCAAGCTCTGCTTCATATTCTTTGTATTCTGCATGGCATGGAGGCAACTCAATATGATTTTGTGATACTATTATGGGGTCTGTGGTGAAAGGTGGGCTTGTTTTCAAAATAACAATGATATGAATGTATCCCCTTGTTTTGTCCTGTGGGTACCTCCTATGTATGTGCAAAATGCCTTGTCTGATATTTGTTTTTATTTCTTTAATTTTTATTTACTCTTGTCATTATACAATGGGACTAGGCATTATTGTTTTCCAGATTATTATTATTATTATTACTACTACTATTACTTTCCAGTTTTTATTATTGTTAATACTTTATAGATTTCATATCATTATCATTGTTATTGTTAGGGTGTTTACCACCCCACAGCTGGCAGTTATATGTCAGTGTTTTGATGCAATCAGGTGTAGTCTCAGACGCACTCTCATTCATTATCATACCGCTACCTGGACCTCATACTTTGTTGTGATGCGTTAGATTGGACCACACTGGACAATATTTTTGTGTGAAATCAAGTTACATGGATCAATATGATATTTACACAGTCATAATTATGGCTTTCAATTTAATGAATAAAGAAATATGAAATTGTATTTTTTTAGTTAAGAGATCACATTTGCTTTTTTGTTTCTTAAGTTTGATGGATTTTGACATTTGATTTTATCCTGACGTCAGACGTATTGTTAAGAGTTTGAATAGGGTCTCGCCTTGAGGTGGTTTTTTTTGTTTGTTTTTGTAGTAGTAGTAGAGTTTGTAATGTCTTTTCTCATGTATAATAAATATAATTGCAATGGACAAAGGACATACCTTTTTGATGGATTAACTGTACTGTTTCTGTTGTTGGTGTATAACTGGGTTTAGTCACTAGTGTTTTGACACCTTTTGTGTAATTTATAATGGATTTTTATGCCTTTTTATTTTTGTTGATGTGAAGTTGAAACTCACTTGTAGGTGTATATATAAATATATAATAATTCATATTTTTTGGACGATTGTTGTTAGTTACAATGGCACCTTGTGGCTGGCTACTCTTATATTTTTTCTTTCACTTTCACTATGCCCTTTGATTTGCGGGTTGTTTTTGGTTTTTTAAAGTGACAGAAATTGAATGCCTTTTTGTGATGCCTGCCACCTTGCTGTGTGAGGTTGTGAAGTGTGATTGTCTGGCTGAATACTGAATGTGTCATTTGGGAATAAGAAAGCATACAGAGGAAGAGAGAATGGAGATTGATTATTGATATGGATGAGAGTAGAAAGTAGTATGATGAAGTGAGCCTGTTTACATGTGTACTTGCAAGAGCTTTTGAAGCTTGTCAATTTTTGGCCGCCATCTATTCCCCTATATTCAAATATTGAGTGGCTTCTTGTTTATGTACGACATTTTCTAATTCATTGTACTATAATATTATTATTACCAATATTATTGTGTATCCTGAAAAAGAACACAGATGTTTCTTTGCAATGTGAAGAATATTAAAAATCTGATTTATTTCTCCCAATTTATGAATTTGTTCTTTTTTTTTTTTTTGTGTTACTTTTTTATTTATATATTTCTTTTTTAGACAATTAAATTTGAATCACTGAATAGTGATAAAGAGGAAAGGTTTATAGTCTGTATCTCCATACAAATACAGGCTCACAGTCATAGACTCATTTATCTCCCAGCAGGTCATTTCATTCAAAGTTCTCAATTCCCCAGGAACCAAACAGTAGAGCAACCTGTAAGGTACATCATACTGAAAATATCTTTCTCTATATGTTGCCTGGTTCTCATTCACACCTCAGTTAAAGGAGAAAAAAGTGTTGTCTTTTCGCGCAAAGGACGCCATATATCCTTATAATTTGAGATATATACAAGGGTGTTGGTTTGGGGTTTTTTAAACTGCGAACATAAAGAATTGAAATGGCGGTAAAACGGTTGTACATATAGAATCATGCATGCAATTACTTTTGTAAATGATTGGAAAATCACTCAAATCGATTTTTTGTTTGATGCCAAGACAAGACATTAGGACAACTGAACGCCAAGCTATAACAGGACATGTAAACCATACTCAAATTTGACGCGCGTCTTTTGACATCAAAAAGTACCAGCACTGAATTACGACTTTATTAAAGGAATGCAGGCGACGGTTGGTTGATGAGAAAGTGAAAGTTCCCTTAGGCTTCATGGGCTTGACTCGCCTATAAAAATAGAATATGCAAAAAAGGTGAAAATGGTGTAGCTCCAGGTATATTTTATAATACAAAGAACGTTCTTTGTATTGTTATTGTTATATTCCTGGAACTACACCATTTTCACCTTTTTTGCATACCTCATTTTTGGATTTTAGCTTCTGGCAGCCCTCATTCCTTTATGAAAATGGAAAGAAGGTACCGAAGTTAATACTTATACAAAAAAGTATCCTCCCTCAAAGAATGCGATGAGATCATGATACATCTATCCCATGAAGACTGGAAACGTCAGTATCTCGTTCAAGCGAGGGATAAAATCGGTATCCATTGAGCCACTATCACTATCACTAAGCATTCACACGAAACTGCTCGTTGAGCGAACTCGCCAAAGCTCAATGTTTGATGTGCTGCATCCAAGGACGGGATCACCTGAATCAGACCCTTCATTTTCTAGGAAGAAACAGTTTAGTAACAACATACGATTATATCGATATGCTTAGGAACTTTGCGGTTCCTAAACTGAAGAGGCATCTTCCACAACAAGATTCCTACAAAATGTCCTGGTGGCAGCTCCCAGATGTCCTTTAACTTTAACTGCATACCTCTTTTTTGGATTTTAGCTTCTGGCAGTCCTCATTCCTTTATAACTGAGAAGTAACCTCTAGGGTAACAGCAAAGTTTTTACTGGTAAAATGTATGGACCTCATGGTACATCGACAAAATTAGATCTGAGAAAAATGTGGAATACTTTAAAGATTTACTACAAATTACACCTACAGTGAAACGCGAATTCTTCTCGCAGCAGTGAAACACACCTGACCACCACCATCACACACAGTCGCGTTTATCTTCAAATTAATGAAGCTGCGACTTAATCGATTGGATTGGATTGGTATGTATAGTATAGTATAGACATGGACATGGACTAGACCTAGAGTTAGAGTAACCATTCATATTTTTAGTGCAATAAATTGTTCATGGTTTTTTTTTCTGTTTACTCTATCCCTAAAACTGTAAACCCTAACTTTAACCCTTGATGGTAATTGTAAATATCCTTTTCTTTTGTTACCTTTACAAGGCAAGGGGCTCATGTTATTCTGCCTTAATGAGGAAGCATCATCTGCGGATAATATTTAAATTTAAAGGGTAGAGGTCTATAATGGTACCTTACTGCGAGTTAAAGTGCCTTCTTGATGTAAAAATGGATGGAATGGTCTTCCAAATACTTGTCTTGCAAATATATGCCGCCATCCATGTTCCCGCCTCATTATCTGACTTCGATGATAAATCATTTTTAATCTGCACCTTTAACTGCAAGCAAAACATTAGAAAAATAGCCCTTGGAGTTGGAGTTTGAATAGTTTGAACCCAAGTTCTTGGTGACTTTTTATTCAAATATGTTTAAGGTAAATAAACCCAAAGTCTTCAATTTGAAGAGTTCAACAAATTTGTCTCTGTCCGTCTCCATTTTTGTCAATGAAAGCGAATTGAATAAGAATTGGGAGCTGGAGGCTTTCCACCTTCACCAGTAACAAATATTATTGGAAAGGCTTGGTACACAACATGTGAAAAAAATGCTTTTGGTATTTTAACTGTTTCTCTGCCCCCCCCCCCATC
>JARDUL010107620.1:9227-19900 GCA_030265205.1 Dirona pellucida | reverse complement strand
TACGCGAAAGTTGATACAGTAGTTGAAAGCGTGTAGTAGTTGTGTCCCACTGCGTCTCCAGCTTTGTCTATCTGTCTTTCCCCTTATGTCAACACTAAACACCGTTGGCTTCTTTTTTTATTTTTGGCGAGAGAGATTTATTTTGTAAATTGTGCGATAATGTCAAATTACATGAAATTAATTACTTCGTGAAAGTTCAACAAAGAGACGCGAAGGATTTACATTTCAGATATTAATAACTCTCGCCAAAATCAAAATCTATCAAAAAGAAAAACCCATTATGTATAGTCACCTACCTCAGAGTAAGTGTCAGGCGCTCTTCAGGTGAAATTGGTTTTCCATGCTCTTTTTGCAGGTCATCCATGACAAGATCCAAAATTGCAGAAAATGTCTGTGGATACATTCTATAGTATGACCAAAATCGTTCCGCATCATCTTTTAAATCATTTGGCAAATGGTGGTATTCCCCAAATTCTTCCCTTTTAGCATTAGCATTGATGGGGTGTACTGGATACTTCCTTTTGCTGCCCAACACAATTTTGTCTGAGATATGTTGAAGTGTCAAGATATCCAAACATAATGTGAGCAACCATCTTTGCGTCTGACTAGACACACGTATCAATACATCTACAACAAGCTTCTCCAAGCTCATATCATGACCACCCACCCAGCTTTACCGCTCAACGCTTGCGTCTCGCTAGCTAGAGCTGTCGCTCCGATCATGGCCATCCTCGTGGCCACCCCAAAATGTATCGCATATAGCTAGCGGATTCTCTCGCTTATGGCTCACCGTCTCTCGCTTGTATCGTGGCCTCAGCCTTATATTTCATTTTGTAATCTTTCTTTTTCTCTCTAGATACTGAAGTATGAATGGCCACGTAATTGGCCTACTTTCATCAGTGACATCATTGGTGCCAGTAAAACAAATGAATCTCTCTGTCAAAATAATATGGCCATTATGAAGTTACTCAGGTAAGAATTTATGTTTTGTTTTTAAGACACGAGATCAGGTGTTGAAAGTTGAGAGAGTGATGAAAGGAATGAGATGCCTATGTCAGGATGTTCCTAGTTTTAATGTTGCAATTGACTGAGTAAACGCTATTAACAAACATGAATGCAGCATCACCTCATCAGCATAAATAGCAATCAGATGCTCAACCTTTTAGCTTATCTCACAGTTTTGGTTCTCACTGTTGTCTGTCATTTTGATTATCTGCCAACTGCCTTTTTTGTGGCGCTGCATTATTTACATTCAACATTTTTATTGCTTTTACTGTCATTGTTGGACAAAATTGAATTTTGCTTAAGGTAGTTTTTATCTTTGTCCAGAATTTAATTTTCTAAATTTAGTAAAGTGTACATTTCATCAATCTTTTTCTTTCAAGATGCTTGATTAATGTCTTTAGTGTATGACATTGCTTTCTTCCCAGGGGAACATAATATAAAGTAATTTCTTTTTTAATTCTTTTCAGTGAAGAAGTTTTTGACTTTTCAAGTGGCCAAATGACTCAGACAAAGGCAAAGCACTTGAAGGATACTATGTGTAGTGAATTCTCTCAGATCTTTCAACTCTGTCAGTTTGTAATGGTAAGCTTATTTTTAGACACAATAAGGGCATCATGTGTTGATGCCATGATGATGTGAAGTCTGTTATGTGATCAGAGAGAGTACATTATGAACGAATCAATATTCAGTATAGTCAAGTTCATTGCCTGTCAACTCATTCATTATTTTTTTCATATAGATTGTTCATTGAAAAAGGGAGAGATATGATCGTTATTTTACTTGCATTGTAGCATTTAGATGGGTTAAACAAAGCAGTGACTAATTGTCTATTTTGTTTTTTTGTTACTGATTTGAAAACAGGGCACACTATTCATAGCATTGCATTTTGCATATTTTGAGTTAATCACATTCATTGTCAGGCTGATGATTAGAATGTTAAGTAGCAGAATTTGACCTCCCTTGATAGTTATGATAAATGCATGACAAGAATTTGAACAACATAGTTTTTAATTAGATGTATATATATATATATATATATATATATATATATAATAATAGTGAATGTGTTCACCGCCACTAATGACAATGGTCTTGTTCTGTTACCAGGACAACAGCCAGAATGCTCCTCTTGTTGGTGCCACCTTGGAGACTCTTCTTCGCTTTTTGAATTGGATTCCACTTGGTTACATCTTTGAAACTAAACTCATCACCACTCTCATTTATAAGGTTTGTCTTATGTGTGACAAATGAAGGAATTGGTTTTTCTTTTAAATTATTAATTACAATTTAGCTTCTAAACAATTTGGTATTGTTTTGGTTGTTTTGTTGCGGGTTTTTTTTATTGTTGCAGTTAGTCATTATTTTTACCTTTTGTATGAAGCATATGTACTAGTTTGTTCTTTTTCCTCTTTTGGCCCTTCTTTTGTAATAACTTGCCCCTTGTTTTGAGAGAATGTGGTTCCCTGGAAATTTTCAAAAAAGAAGCTAAAGATTTATCTTTTTACTTTGTAAAAATGTCATATTATTTATATAATAGTAGAGTGTGTTACCAGTTTTTAAATCTTAACATTTATTTTTTTTCATACGTGTATCATGTTTTTAGTAATCTATTATTGTTGAAAATGAGAAGTGGCGCTCTAAGAAATTATTATTATTATTAAATATGTGGTCCATATTCTGTTTGGTAATATTAAGTAGACAAATGGTGATTTATTGCTCTCTGCTAAACAGAATACTGTCTTGTAAAGATTTACATTCTTGGTTGTACCATTTATGTCTAAGGACCTCTTGTCTCTTGGGGACACCAACAAAGTGAAGAAAGTGTCTTGGACATTATTTGTTAGCAAAATGTAATATCTTCAATACTTTGCCACTCCACAAAAATCACTTAGTTATCCTTTTAATGAAAACTAATTATTCACTTTTTGGCCAGTAAAATTTATATGTATATTAATGCAAAATTCATTTTATTATATTTTGTTTTTCAGTTCCTCAATGTCCCCATGTTCAGAAATGTCACCATGAAATGTCTCACAGAAATAGGTACGGTTAGGTGATAAAACTTTTATTCAACATAAAAAAATTGACAAATATGCATACTAATGCTGTTAAAAGTAATTTGCATTGTAAATATTTGTTCATCACATGTGTGCATGACTCTTGAACGTGAGCAAATCAAGGACGCTCTCGTCTTTCACTTACATTTGTGATGTAGAAACATACTTATGTTGAAGTTCAAAATGTTATGGCAGTTGTTTAAATGAAGTGGTGCACATCAAGGGGATTTTTAGAATTGAAGATTTTTTTCTTCTGACATAGATGAATCTTTCACAAAGTAATGATCATAGTAAAATTGTATGCAAATTGTTGGTTATAGTGCTCACCACAGAAAACACCCTAGTTTTGTGGGGTTTTTTTTTTAAATTTCATTATTCTTTCACTATTTCTTTCACTTCGTATCATTGTCAACGCACTGTTCTTAATCATGATACTGAATATATATTGTAGTCAAATTCCTTTTGGATGAACATTCATTGCATTTGTAGTTTAGTTGATATAAATAGTTGTTCCAGAAAAGCAGTTGTTCAATTTGATATTTTTTTAATCACCCTGTAATTTGAAGTGAATTCTGTTTTGTAGTGGGAATGTCAAAGATACGTTTTATTTTTGGACATGATGTAATGTCTTGCCCATGGAAAAAAAATTATGAAGATAAAGTTTGGCTCCAAAATAACATTGTATTATTTTATTACTTTTATCTGCAGCTGGTGTTCAAGCATCCCAAACATATGATGAACAATTTTTGCAGCTCTTTACCCTAGGTTTGACTCAGCTGAAACAGGTAACAAATTGCCTTTAGATTTTCTCAGTGGTGAAAAATGCATAGTATTTGAAGTTAAAATGATTTTTTTTTTTCTCAACTCAATGCTATTATTTAAAAGTGAAAATTATTAGATTAATGTCAATGCAAATGCTCCTCACATTAATATTTTGTGATGTACTGACCTGCAGATATACAGGTTCAAAATATGGGACTATGTTTTGATCCTCTTATCTCAACCCAATCCATTTATTGAACGAAGCAGGTGAACTGATAAAACCAAATGATCGAAAACATACTCCCAAATTGACATTGGATTGGGTTTAAATTTGCTGAGGTCTGCAATGTCATGACACAATACAACAATTGATTACATTTTCAATAGCTGTGGTCAAAACTCTGAATCATGACTTCGGCACCTGCCAATGTAATTCCTCACCTTAAGTCAGGGCTTACTGAATGTGCTGTGAACAATTTACATGAATTATGGAACAAAAAAGTGAATATGCTATAACATTTAATTTGGTGCGCTGTTTAAAAATTCAATAAGATAAGAGTTGCATAATTAAACAAACCTTACCTTGAAGGGAAGGTTAAAACTCTTGATAAGATCTGTGATAATGGAGAACTACAACAGCCCCTTTTTTACATTTTTTCTTTCCCTTCCCAATTTTTTTCTGTTTGGGGTCACATGGTTCTATTCGTTTGTTCTGTACCACCTTCATTCGACTCGTTTGAGTTCCAATTGAACTTCACTTTAAAGGTGACTTTGTTTACTTTTGTTGAAATTTTACAATCAAATTGATGTGATCAAATCCTTCAGCTTTGGAGACAAGTTAATTCACCCAAATGATTTTATTTCTTCACATTTTAGATGCTACCTCTAGAAACAAATATCAAAGAAGCATACCAGCTAGGCGCTGACGATGAGCAGAATTTCATTCAAAATCTCAGCCTCTTTTTGTGCACATTCTTAAAAGAACATGCTCAACTTGTTGAAAAGAAGACTGAACTGCACTCACTTTTGCTGGAAGTAAGGATTTTGTGATTTAGTTGACTTTGCCAAATGTGTTGATTATATTCGTTTAACCAATTCTTAATTGTCTGAAAAGACTAATGGGGGAGATTGTGAATTTTCTTGGATAATCTTTTTCATCCCATGAAGAGCTTTTATTTTTCTGTAAGATTTTACATTTTCACATTTGATTGGTATTTTTGAGGGGAGTTAGTTTGGTTATTTACTTGCATTTTTTCATATTTTGTTTGTCTGTTTACAGGCTCTTCACTACCTCATACTCATCTCCAATGTGGAAGAGGTGGAAATCTTCAAGATTTGTTTAGAGTATTGGAGCTCTTTATCTTCTGATTTATACAGAGAGAACCCCTTTTCCGACACATCACCATCCATCATTTTTTCCTCTCTTCGTACCAATAACCAAGAAGTGCCTGCTAGAAGGCAACTATACAATCCTGTGCTTTCAAAGGTATGTCAGGTGGAGATTAAAGTTTTCCAATCGCATTGTAAATATTTTTCTTTCTTATCCACTCCCTTAAGCTCTGTACTTTCTATAATAAACCTGCTTTGTCTAGTGTGTAGAATTTAAATTTTGCCAGGACAACGGCCACAAGTGGCCTATTCTTTACGCTTTTGAAACTACTGTGGGTTCTTTGATGGCCTAGTTTAGTACATTTGGGAGTCAACTTTCGTAAATTGAGAATGGAGCCTTAGATTAAAACCTTTAACCTACAAAAAGTTGCCACGTCTTTTTAGAAATGTTTCATTACTTCTGACATTTATTCTTGTTTTGGGTAACTTTTCTGATTTTTTGATTTTTTTTCCAATGATCGTCTTAATTGTAAATCTTAATGTTTCAGGTGCGACTTGTTATGATTTCACGAATGGCCAAACCAGAAGAAGTTCTTGTTGTTGAGAATGATCAAGGAGAGGTTGTGAGAGAGTTCATGAAAGACACTGATTCCATTAACTTGTACAAAAATATGAGAGAAACACTAGGTGAGTATTCTGGAGAGGAAATTTAGTAGTGGGGATTGGAAAGGGGATACTTGTATGCATTTATCACTATCACATTTTATCAGGATTATAAATTGCTGATCGATAATTGATTGGACTTTTCCTAATTTGTGCAATATATTTTCTTCCTCAGTGTATTTAACACATCTTGACTACACAGATACTGAAAACATCATGACTGAAAAATTGCATAACCAAGTTAATGGTGTAGAGTGGTCATGGAAAAATCTTAACACAGTAAGGATCTATTTATTCGTCTTTTCTTTCCAAAATTGGTATGTGCAGACTTGCTTGAGGTCTCTTTTCATAATGGTAACAATCAATAATCTAGTCCATTTTTACTGTATCAATCAAGATACTACTTAGCAATGATAATGAACGTTTTTATAATGCCACTTCTCATTTTCAACTAGCTATAGTCTTTGACAGTGTGAGGCACAAATGGTCAAAGTGAAAATCTTTTCAAGCTTCAAACATTTTATTGTATAGTATAACATTTTTAGAATTGCAAAAGTTGGGTAGGGATATTTAAGATACTATTATTGCAAGCAATCAGTGAATTCTGAATATTACCTTTTAGCTATTATGATTTATATGAGTTTTGTACAAAAAAAATGTTTGCTCATTTTTCAGATTTGTTGGGCTATTGGGTCCATCAGTGGAGCAATGCATGAAGATGATGAAAAAAGATTTCTAGTCACTGTTATTAAGGTTAGTTTTTGATTTTGTCTTCAGATAAAACAGTGGCAATGCTGACGTAACACGTTTGACATATTTTATTAGAGCTGCCAACATTACGGTTTCGCTGTAATAAATTATGGCGAGTCAGCCAAAATTACAGGTTACGGGCAGTACGGCGAAGGCTCTCGGCCCGATCTGATCGGTTTCTTTTAATTTTTCAAAATACACGTCGCGTCGGTGAGATCAAAGCGGTGGTTTGACCAGTTGACCTCGTGATTCTCGAGTGTTGCGTCATTTTTATGCGGTCTGTGGTGATCCCGTGAATTTTGGCCGGTTTTGTGTAACGGCTAACGTAATCGTACCACCAACATCACACCCAGCACAATCACCACCACAACTATCAACAACCATCACTACCACTACCACCACCATCACCATTACCTCTATCACAACCATCAACCACTACAAACACCTCCACCATCACAACCACCAACATCATAGCCAGCCCCCACTACTACTACTACCATCATCACCTCTACCACTACCACTACTTTCACCACACCACCACAACTAGTCCCAGTACCACCACCACCCCCATCAACACCACAGTCACAGCTACCACAGCCAGCTACACCACTATCATAACTGCTACCAGCAGCACTTGATGTATCATGAATCATGCCAATTTAGATATTTAGGTAAAATCACAATAGAAGGTATGTACAAAAAAGGGGGAAATGGTATAGCTTCAAAGGTAAACAAGTAACAGACCAAAGAACGTTTCGGGTTTCTCCTTCATCAGCTAACAAACGCGTAAAATCATTACTGCGAGGACCACCAAAATACTGTGAACTCTGCTTATGATTACTGCGAGCCACAAATATGGGTTGGCAGCTCTGTTTTATGGTTAGAAAATCATTATAAGTTCAAACATCCAAGTATCAAAAGTCCCAGGATTAGGTGGAGCTGCTGACTCGTCTGAAATGATAATTAATTCATGTTAAGAGTGAAAAAAAAGGACACATCATTGAGAGCATGGCGATCTTAACTAATTTTGATTCTCTTCTCCTTTGCTTCCTTCAGGATTTGTTAGGGTTGTGCGAACAGAAGCGTGGCAAAGACAACAAAGCAATCATTGCTTCCAATATTATGTATGTTGTTGGACAGTACCCAAGGTTTCTGCGGGCCCATTGGAGATTCTTAAAGACTGTGGTCAACAAATTGTTTGAATTTATGCATGGTAAGAGCTTTTAACTTATAAATGTATTGCTGATACCCAGTTATCACTTTTCATCTTGAATGATCTCGTTTTCTCTTTAGAAATTGTTTCTATATGCTCACAGATATTATTCTTTTCACATTGTGTACCTCTCATAAATCAGGATCATTTCAGGAAAACCTGATTTTTGCAGAGTGTACTGATGAACAATTATTTCTTGACAGATGCTGCTATAAGTTTTAATGGAGACATTATTTAGTCTTAATGGAATTTTATTGTTTATACCTTTAAAAAAAATATTATTTCACAGAAACACATGATGGTGTTCAAGATATGGCCTGTGACACTTTCATAAAAATTGCCCAGAAATGTAGAAGGCACTTTGTCCAAGTTCAAGTTGGAGAGGTGATGCCATTTATTGAGGAGATCCTGAATGGCATAAACACAATCATTTGCGATTTACAACATCAACAGGTTGGTTCCATACTTATTTGGGCAACAACATGAATAGATAGTTTTCTGAAATTAAAATTCTGTCAAGTTTTACATTTTTTTGGCTTCATGGATCCACCATATGACTAAAATGTATTCCTGTACCTCAAGTGTTCATCACATGTAACATTTTTGTCCACCATTGGGCACATTGGTAACATGATCAAGCTCTTTGCCTTCAAACTAGATTAATACCCATTTTGTATAACCTGGTATAAAATATAGGATTGGAGGAGTGAGAGTCTTTGGTCTCAAGTCAAAAATAATTTTTCTACAGGTAGCTTCGTTTGATTGATATTTTATTTTCATCCATTCTCACATGCTTTTTTGTATTCTCATTCAGGTACACACTTTTTATGAAGCTGTGGGTCTGATGATTGGGGCACAAGTGGACCAAGTGGCTCAAGATCATCTCATTGAACGCTACATGCTCCTGCCCAATCAGGTATGTCCATGTTTCACAATACATTACAAGAGAAAACTATTATTCCTTACCCTCAGATTTTACTTACTCTTGTTTCCTTGACCCATTACGCCAGTACAAAGTTTCCAATATGATGTGAGGTCAGCCCATGTTAGAGCTTCATACCATGTAATGTCAGTCCTCCATCCGTTTTCCTCTGTGCTCATTTATGTTGTTTTTGGGGTATCTTTATATTCTTTTCACACTGAAATGTTAACAAATACATCTGTGAGGCATTCATTAACAATGCAATCCTGTCTAACAGTTTGTGTCACAACTGGTTTTAAACAAATTATGCAGATATTTTGCTCATTTATGACGTCATTTAGACTTAAATGGATGTTTTATGTACGAAGGTATGTAATATCAATTCTCAATTGAAATCAAAATAGATTAGAATTAGCATTTCATTTATATTTTTGAAATTGTAAAGATGATTGTCGGACAACCCTATACATAATAATTTCCAACTGTTAATGAAAGTGCTCTTATCATACAGGTGTGGGATGGCATTATTAATCAAGCAACTCAAAATGTGCAAGTATTGAAGGACCCAGAAGCTGTCAAACAGCTGGCCAACATCCTGAAAACAAATGTCAGGGCTTGCAAGGCACTGGGACACCCGTATGTGGTACAACTGGGGAGAATTTATTTGGATATGCTGAATGTGTATAAGGTAATTACCAACCTCAACAAGCTTTTGAATATCTTTTAAAATGGTATGATTATTTGGTCATAAGTTTGATTTGAAATATGATTTACATGGTAAGAAATAATTTGATAAGATAAGATACATCTTTATTGTTAAAAAAAATAGTACATTTTGTACATGGTTTGTATAAAAAATGTTATAGTTTCTTTTCAACATTTATTATAAGAAAAAAGATATATTCTGCCTTTTAACATGCTATATTATAAGTGAATAACTGAAAAGTTTGATTTCATTAAATTATGTTTTGAATAATGTTGGACTAATTTTGAAAAGTGATAGTTGTGCATATATATGCATGAAAAATGTTATTGAACATATACATTTTTTAAATTTAAACAGGTGATGAGTGAGAACATCAGTAGTGCCATAGCAACAAATGGAGAAAGTGTGACCAAACAGCCTCTCATCCGATCAATGAGGACAGTTAAGAAAGAAACATTAAAACTAATCTCAGGATGGGTGATTCGTTCCAATGATTGTGAAATGGTAAGAGTTTGTATATGGTCAGAAAGATTTATAGCTTCTTAGCTTAAGACAGGTCAGAAAATAAGGATAAACTGAACAAAATTTGTCTCTGTTGGGATTGTTTTGTTGCCATTTTAAACTTGCTGGGCCTTCTTTATGACATCGGTTATAAGCAGCGTTTGTCCTTGTCCAAAATTTGTAATCGTGCCTAACAGGCAGCGTGTGGCGTATTAAGTGTTGAATGTTCTGTCGCTTTCCCGAGGAAAATGTGCTGCTGTAAAGCGCTTAGAGCATGGTGATGATCATGAATAAGGGCTATATAAATGTACATTATTGTTATTATTATCAGAGTATAGTATATTCCTCATTGCTGCCACTGCCTTAAGACTGATTAAAATGTTTATGGTTCAAGTTAGACATCGGATGATTCACTAAAAATCATTGTACTATTGTTTCATTTATTTATGTCTTGTTTCAATATTTTTATATAGGTTGCAAAGAACTTTATCCACCCGTTGCTAGAGGCTGTCTTATTAGACTACCAGCGTAATGTGCCAGCTGCAAGAGAACCTGAAGTCCTTAGTACTATGGCCTCAATTGTAAATAAACTTAAGGTAAGAATACATTTCTTTTTTTCAACTCTGGTCAGGTATTGTTTCATCTCCATACATTATTTATTTCCTGTTTCATAAATTGTCCTTTTTAAAACCATTTTTTTTACTTAGGCGTCATACCCACCTCCAACCCCACTCTCCTACAGCATTCCATAATCCAATTAGAGAT
>JARDUL010107509.1:0-11228 GCA_030265205.1 Dirona pellucida | reverse complement strand
AATTCTGTTTTAAACTTATCATACTGTACATCTTCAAGTTAAATTAGTTGCTTTAGTTTATTGTTGATTTGTTATAATAACGTTCGGTAGACAATTAAAATTTGTGGATCGCGACTCGCCAGTCGTGTAATTGACACTACATCCAGGAACAAATTTAGATGGGACTGGTTATGTTTAAAGGACGGTGAGTTTTTTCAAATTATTTGAGATCAGTAGAGGGAGACTGTTGCGTGGTGAGGTTATTGTAAGAATTTTGTAAGTCTAATTTTGGACTTGCTCATGTTTGATGAACGTTAATGTAGATCAACCTTTTTTCTAAAGATTTTAAGTTGTGCAACGTGTCTTTTGTATAGTAATGCCGCCGCCGCAACCTCACTCGATCGGTCAAATCCCTGTGGTATTATGGTGCCATTTTGGATTTTCCGGCAGGCCATCACCAATCAAAATTGCACTCAGAACCGCTTCAGCCATTGGCTCAGTTTTGTGACGTGTACACAAAGCTAATTTACATACTCAGCTTGTTTTGGTTTAAAAAATGGATGCACTGTCAATGCTAATTTACTGTCGGATGAAATTGTTAATAACTTCGCTTCTAATTGGAGTAGAAATAAAAGTCTTAGCTCTATTACTCTATTCATCAAGATAGGTGTGGCCCAATGATATATGCCATATTTCAATTTTTGGATCTGTGTCCCTAAAGATATACAAGTACTGGAGCCCTCCCGTTGGTAACAGTTGACAGTATTTATTCCACATTTTTTTTGTCATTCTGCGTAACAATAACTATAACCCTGAGTGTCCTGCGCAGATGTCTTGTAAGTGAAACGAGGCCAGTTTTGAAGATGGTGCATGTGATTTCACAAGCTGCGTTGTACCAGGGCATTATTTCAATTTGTTAGCTGTTTGCAATTCGAATAGAAAGAACACGTAACTGCGGCATAGGTACAATTTAAATGGAAATTTCAGCCATAGTGCAAAACTCCAAGACGCGTAAACCTCAAATCATGCTAAAACTTTTTGTCTCTAGTTTTCCTGCGCCTAGTTCGGACCAGTGTCCTCAATCCGACCACTCCGTTTCGGCTCAATTTCGAGCAGATGACAGGTTTAATTATTTATCAAGGAGAATGATCAAAATTCAACCTGTATCAGACACACAAACGAAAATAAGTGGTTGGATTGAGGACACTGGTCCGAAGTAGGCCAGGTCAGGTTATCAGTTTTTAAACTTAGAAGCTATGAAATAAATGAAACTAGGGGACATCAGTAAAACATGTTTATTTGCAATATATGGATTGACCATCACTATCACTTTCTATTCGTCAACAGAAAACTATTTGTTGGTGGAATAAGCTGGGAATCAACTAGCAGTAAGTACACGTTTAATGTCTAATGTTTACTTGTTTTATATTTCAAAGCAGTTATCTGCTTAACTGTGTTATCCACCCTTTTTAAAAATCACCTTAAATTATTTTCCAATTGCATGAAATTGATTAAACGGATCGTTAGGTGACCCCTGAAAATTGATCTCTCACACAGCAAAAAAAAAGTTTTGTGGACCAAGTTTGCCTTTGAGAATTTTGTTATATACAGGAGGAAGGAGTGTAATTTGCCCAGGTGGATGTAAGGGGGAGCATTGACCTATGAAAGTAATAAACAGCTCTAAACTGTCCGTTACTACAGAACAATGTCTGTATAGCAGCAAATTTCTAGCAGAAAAAGTTCTGAAATCGCTGGCTTCGAAATTATGGAAATACGAACGAAACTGCTAATGATTTGAAGGGAAATTTCCATTATTTGTACTAGACCTATCTGAATCGTCATCATGGGGCTGAAGTAGTATTTATAGTTGAATTAGTGATGCATCATTTTGTCAGTTTATTAACCCATTACTTGACACAACTGACTAGGTCAAAATCCTCTTAACTATTTGTCTGGCAAGGGGACATAACACTGTCAAACATAAGATGCTACCAGAAAAAAAATTATGTTGACCTCACTTTTTACACTACAACTTAAAAGCACCAACAGATTCAGAAATAATTATTCTTTAATTTGACATGCAACATATGTGTTGTGCATTGATAAGTGGCATTAAAAAATATAAAGTTGTAAATATTATAAAATTAATCAGTCTTGACTCATCTCACTATCATTTTTTTAAATTTCACGAATAATGTGTGTTTAATAACCAGAATATAATAATTATCTGAATCTATTAAAGGCTGCTTATTCTAGTACAGAATTAAAAAATTCAGATGTTGTGCTGGCTGGTAACTCGTCTATGTAGGCAAACAAAAATCAGTCTTTAAAAAAAATGGCTGGTCTTCTAATCTCTTTTTTCGATACAGTGCAAAGCTACTTTCGCTTTCATTTATTCTATACATCCGGTATAAATGGAATTAGACATAGTGAACATATTTCCGCCCCAGCAAGAGTTCCAAAACAACCCTAGCTCCTCCGTTTTGCAACAGGTATAGGTTGGCAATACACAAGATTACTTTTCCTGATGTTCACAACAAATAAATTTGCATATTTTAAATTCTTTTTCTTATTTGTTTTCAGATTTGAAACATGCATTTTGATTTTCTAGTTGCAAATATATGCAATGTTTTGCGTTAAGTTTCTGTTTTCTATGTATACATGATTGAAATTATTGTTCTTTGAACATTTACAGAGGATATACGAGAACACTTCGAAAAGTTTGGACCTGTTGTCAACTGCAACCTGAAGACAGACTACACAACACAAAAATCGAGAGGTTTTGCCTTTGTTTGCTTTGCCTCACCAGACGGTGTTGATAAGGTATTTGTGAAATTGATTGTTTTTAAATATATATTATATATATTTTGGGAGCATTGGGTTAGTCATAGACCATTATTAATTTTCTGATATGCTAGTACTGTCATGCCTTGTCCCTTAGTAAAGCTCTTATCAACTTAATTAAATGACAAACCATTGACTTTATATAATGGAAGTGGGTGATTGTAACTTGTGCACTGGTGTGTAAATTAGTGTCATATTGGTTGTAGTATTAAAGGCGAACCTCTTAGCAGTATAAAAATAGCATAAGGGAATCCTGTCTCTAAATGACATTCTATTGTTCATTACCTTGGAAACACACAATTTGCCCCCCTCAGCCTTTGCGCAGACAGCTTGTGTGTGATGCCATCACTGATTACAGAAATTGTGTACAGTATAAAAGTAGGTCATTGGCATTGCTGCCCGGCGAGCAGTGGCAACACAGTACAATTGTATCACATTTATAGTAGCAGCATGGGTAGTGAAAGTGTCAGACTAAAATAGTATTGATTGTTACAAGATGTCTACTTCGATTCATGGTCAAGCTAGCATTTGCTGACTTAATTTTTAACACGCATACTGTTTCATTTTTCAGGTTTTGGCTAATAAAGATCCACACAAACTGCATGGTAGAACAATTGATCCCAAAAGGGCAACCCCACGTCCAAAGAAAATATTTGTTGGTAAACTTGACCCAGACACACCACAGGAGGATGTTAGTGAATACTTCTCAAAGTTCGGAGAGGTGAGCAACTATTTGGTTCATTTTTTCTGCTCGCTGTTTCAGTTATGATTATTATTTAATGGATACATTTACAGATAATTCTGAAAAGGAAAATGATTTGCCATTTGTATTGTCATTAGAGTAAGTAGCTCGTCACAATTTTTTACATGTGCTCTTAAAAGATAGATGACACTTAAAGGTAGATGTTTACCAATTTCATTATGGCAACCGTGCATTAGCGTTAAATTTTTAGAACTCACGTTAGATGAGATGCTCTAGATGGACATTGTAAATTTTGTCTTTGTGTAACTATTACTTGAGCCATGACAAATATTATGTCAATTTGTTTTTATGTAACTTTGGACCACAAATATGCAATAATTGGGGGGGGGGGGGCTCTAAATGAAGGATTGTCTTGAATCAGGGTTGTTTTTTTTTAGCTCTTCAGGTTGACAGATCTAATATGCTCACTTTATTTTTTTAGAATTTGGGTTCATTGGTTCAGATCTTTGTTAATATCATGGGTGTTGGTTGCTTGAAAATAGTTTAATTATTAACTCTTTCTTTCCACATTTAGGTTGAGAAAATGGAGTTCCCATTTGACAAGACCAAAGAGAAGAGAAGAGCTTTCTGTTTTGTTGAGTTCAAAAAGATGTCTGCATTTAAAAAATGTTTAGAAGAAACATCACATAAGATCAAAACACAGGAGGTAGGTTCATTTTATTTGATTTTTTTTCCTTCTATTGAATTGTCTATTGCTTAAAAATTGAATTTTTGATCTTTCATCATTTTCATTGGCAGAATATTAACAAATCTTCAAAGAGCAAGTAATGGAAACTTAAGGGGTCTTCAGCTGCTGATAATTTCTCCTTACATCAAGGTTCATCATGTTCTTGCTGAATGCAAGGTTGAAAATAATGACTTTTACCATTTCAAACTGTTCTTGGGGTTTCAAAGTGCACAAATGCTCCTTTTAAGTGGAACAATTGCTTAATCTGGAATGTTTTTGTCGCCATTGATGAGATTTTGTTCCGCTTTCCTGCAGGAGACAGATTTCATGGAACAAAGAAGCATGGAGTGATGTGGGCCTTGAGGTACCATAAACTCTAAGTGGCCATTGCCCTTGCAAATAACAATTAAGCTCAAGAAATTTAAATTTGTTTATTTCATATTCTCTCAATCTTTCCATGTTCTGATAAATGATAATTCAATTTTCTAACAGGTTAAATGTTTCGAATTCAATTGTTTACTTCCATCCCATGATCAAGCTAAATTTTTATTTTTCATTTTGAACTTGAAGAAGCTGAACCTTGCTTGGCTGGATGTAATTTGCTCTATGAGATATGGGGCGAATTGATTTGTCACAAAGAGCATTCATTGTAAATTGATTTTTTTCATCTTTGTTTTTCTTCTCACAGGTTTTTATAAGCGGCGTTTATTAATCTATGAAATTTTAATCTTTAACTGGATGTCCCATATCTCCAAGGGCCTTTTCTGAATGCTAACTTCTTTTAAAAGTTTACTTTGTTCTTGTAATTATGGAGATTTTGATTTGCAGGTTGATGTCAAAAAAGCAACACTCCAACAACAAGGAAATGCAATGAGAGGAGGCCAGAGGGGTCGTGGATTTGGACCAGGAGGAGCACGAGGTGGCAGAGGTGTGTGATTGTGATTTCTTTTCCTGCAATGCATTATAATACATTGAGTACTAGAATAACTATTACAGAGAAAATAGCCAGGGTTTTCGGAAAATTTACAATTAATTTAACTTGATTATTATCTAGTTTTTCTCATGGATGGGGTATAGTGATAATTTGCTCAAGTCCTAATATCAAGTGATAATGATTATTTAACTCTGATTCTTCATGCTTTATGTTATTATTGAATGTCAAGTGTATTCTTTTGTCTTACCTGTTAACATTCATGGTTCTTTGTTAGGTGGTGGTTTCCAAGGACAGTATGGCGGATACAATCAGAACTATTATCATGGATACTATGACCCAAATGCTTACTACGATCAACAAGGCTATTACAATGACCCATACTACAGTGGCAACTATTACCAAGGATGGAACGGCGGTGGCGGCTATAACAATCAAGGATACAACAACTATGGCTATGGTAAGTAATGTAGCTTTAGTGTCAAATCTTGCTTTGCTTTACAAAGGATTGACGTGGATCTACGGTCCTGCTTTCTCATTAACCCTTCTACGGTTTAACCATCAATCGTGACAATTATCACTGTAAAGATTTGTTTTGCGGCGTTATGTTTTGTTTTTTTGTGTGTGTGATTTTTAATATCCAATACCATTCTATCTCTGCTTAGTTGAACAAGCATACTCATGCCCTGGCTCTCCTGACACATTAACACTTTGAATGTTACAGGGTGGGACTGGGTTCTGCTGGTTGCAGTTATGAACAAAGTGAAAAGGGGTTATGTTTCAAGAAATGCTCAACCTGTTTCAGATCATCGAAATGATCCTTCACTCTTTTTTTGTTTTAATCACTTCACAATTGGCCAGGTCCACAGAAATTAATAACACTAAATGCAGGCTTTTACAATTGTACACAATTTGGTATTCTAGCACTCGCTCCAATTTGAAAGTGAAATTTAATAAAAAAAAATTAATCCGTGATTTTTGAACGATAATCTTAACACCGAAGATTAGCCCCTGATCATGAAGTTATGTTCTGACTGGCACGGCACTGCTTGTAGAATTAAAAATCTCTTTCTATGACGTTGGAATGCATCGTCAGGTATAACTTGATAAATCTCAATATCCATTTCCTTGAAGTGAACTATAGATAAAACATGAGGCAGTGTCCTGAATCCTATTTATATGAATGCACTCACGCCATTTGTACTGTTCTGGCATGAGATGGTGACGATACTTTTCAACATCATAAAAGCTGTATCAGCACATTTTTCATGAATTGAATTAAACATTAGTTTATTTGTTACTCAGCTCATCTTATCAAACAGTTTAGTCATGGTTTTTTGCAAGAAAATTTTCTTGTTTTCCATTATGGTCTTTGTCAGCGGGGTTGCTATTTCATTTTGCGTCGCAATGTCTTATACAAACACATTATCCCAAATATGATTTTATTTTTAAAAAATTGACTACATAACATACATCCCCTCACCCTCCAAATCTAACAATCCCATCCAAATAAGCTGCGGTGATCGGCTGTGCTTTTGATTTTCTTGGATCATTCTCTATGCTTTGTAGCTTTGACTATTATCATTTATCTTCTTTTGACACCATTTACTGCGTCTTTCTGCATTTGCAATTGGAAACTGAATTTTTAAAAATCATTTCTCTTGCAGGGAAGTACTCCTCTACATCCAAAAAAATTCCATCCTCTCTCCTCTTTCTCTCATCTTTTTTCCCTTCATTCTTTCTCTTAGTCCATTACTCATGTGCTCAGTACGAGCAGCAGTAAAAAAAATAATTCTTTTCCCTTTAAGAATGATTCTAATTGCATGCAATACATCATTTTTAAAGGTTATGATTGGGGCTATGGACAGGAAGGAGGTGAGTGAATCATTACACCATCCGTTCCATCCGCAAGACTGGGAATCATTCTTCAATTGCTGTTTGAAAAATTGCCCCCATGTGGGGTGAATGATTCTCAGCAGTAGCCTTTGTTCTTAAGTTCAATAGTTAGTGTTACACTTTGTCCTGTTTCGCATGCTACAGCTGTTCGCATTTTGTATCAGGTTTGTTCTCCATTTGCTTTGGTTTTGTTTGTTTTGGTTTTTTGTTTTTTTATGCATGGATTTTCAGTGCTGAGTCGCACAGCCATTTTTGTGTGTGTGTTAGTTCAATTTCACATTTGGCTCAATTTATCGTTTGTGTGAGGTTTTGACTAACATTTCAATTCCTCTGAAGGTTATGAACCGTTAACTAGGTCTTGAATACCGCGCGTTTGTCATGGTTTATTTCATGTAATGTAATTTGGTCCTGTTTTCCCTTTATTTAGTTTTGGATTTAATTTGGTTGCTAGTTCCTTCCAAGTTGCATCCGTCCTGCTTGTAATATGATCACTGATTTCATTCATCCAGTTTTATTCACTGTGAGAATGCGTGCGATAATAGAGATAGGTACAGGGTTTGTTTGCTGTCTAAATTTTTATCCTAGATCACATTTTTCTTTCTGTTTTTCTCATTACATTTTTAATGTGGTTCGATGCAGTAAATTAATGGATTCTCTGGTTCTATTTTTTGGCAGGTAACCAGTCAAATTATGGTAAAACACAAAAGCGAGGCGGAGGTCAAGGCTTTCATCCTTACAACCGCTAGGCAGGGTAGATATTTTTTCCCATTAATTTTCATTATTGTCCGTATGAAAAGCTTTTGTCTGTGTTGATGGTCTCTGATTGTTTAAAAGTGTAAATGTTTCCTTTATTAGTTCATCGGCACAGACGTAACTGATTTGTCAGTGCACTTTCTCCCTATTTTTTTCATGACAGTGAGTCCTTCTGATTTTACAAGGGCATTGTTTTCTACTGAGATGACAATCTGCTCTTGTTCAATCAAGGGAGTCACTCTAAAGAGATTTTTTCCTCCCATCCATTCTTTTCTTTAAGTTGCTTGGCATGTCTTGCTGGATGCTTGTGAGATGGATGTTATTTTGTGTGACATTGGATGTGATTTTATTACAGCGGGACGTGATGAGCTTATTTCATGTGAAATTAAATTATATTTGTTGGTTAGTTCAAAGCACATGCATTATCTCCAATCCCACATTTCTTATACCCTACATACAGTACTGATTCTTTGCTTGTCTATAAATGCAATATAGTTATGGAATAAGTAGCCCTATTTCTTAGTTATTGATAGTTCATAAAAAGTGCTTGAGACTATTTAATCCTATTTTATTTTTTTCCTTCCAGATCACAAATGATGTTTTGGGGGGAGTTGCTGGATCGTCTGAATGTTGTATGCTATTTGATTTTATGTCATTGGTCATTTTTACTGTATTAAACATAGCCTCATTTTTCCATCACCTTGTTGTTTCTTTATTTTAGTCCTGTTTTCTTATTTGTCCTATATTTGATCAATTTTTTATGTTATTACTATTACCTATGGACTGCCTGATTGGGAAAGGCTAGTAGTGGCCTTAGTTTTGAGTTGTCAATTTTGGTTAAAAAAATTCAAGATGTTGGAGATTTTTAACACCTCCAGACCCCACCATGGTTATTGACGTCAACCCTTGTGTTGCTACTACTAGTTTTTGGTGCTGGATTCAAGATGACAAATTTTCTCATTTCACACTCTAGGAATGGTAGTCTGTAGAAGTTATGGTATTACACGGTTAGCTGTTTTCCTTAGTAACAGTATGGACCACGACACCAGGCGCTTAAAATGATGATATATACTTTAAAAAATTGTTTGGGTCAACAATAATTGGTACCTACTTTTCTGTATTCACTTTTATCGAAGTGAGGATTATGATCAACAATTATAGTCTGACTTGGTAATGGCAGGCCCTAGCACGGGACTTAGCTTGTTTGACTGATCCGTTTTCATTAGCTGGATCCAGAAATCTCTTATAATGTATTCACCTTTTATCTGAGTGAATGTTATGATCAGCTTTTCTTGGCAACACATGGTAGACATGTATTCTCTGGTGTTATCCCCACGACTTTCTATAATAATGAGAAATCACAGGACCACGGTCAACAGAGTTGACTTCTTCCTGACTACATTATTGTCTTGGAATGGAATTATGTTCAATAGTTGGGGTGTTATGCTCCCATTACTATGATTCTATAATAACCTTTTGTATTACCAATAATCTGGTTACAGAATTTAACCCTTATGCTGCATTGCATTTTCTTGGTGAATAAAGGGCGGGAGAGATGAGTCACTGTGTCCCAAAAAGTTGCTCCAGTGTTACATATATCTTGTTAATAAAATCTGAGGACTGATAAGCCTGCACCATTACATTACCAGCAACTGTGGCCGGCTGAACACTTCTTGGTCATCCTTGATGCTTTGTGGTTATGTGAAGTACCCTGTGAGTTTCAACGTATTGAAAACCTAAAGCAATGACATTTTTAGGATGACCATGCTGCTCTGCACTATATAATTACGGCACTGGCACTTGTTGGGCAATAGTTCTCATTGTAATATACAGTGGAACTCGAATCCAACAATCTCGGACTCAAAGAACACCTTGCATTCAGCGAACAGAAAAATTCCCATTTTTTCTTCTCCCTTCATTGAACAAACTAATCTTAGACCCACCCTCGGTTCCAATGAAACAGAAGTGTAGGCAAGCTCACAAAAACTTGATAATCTACTTATACTTATAGTGGGTGGGCCACGGGACGAAACCCTCGCCCTGGGGGGGAAATTTATCACCTATACTGGGTTGAAGTGGGGCCTTTCCCAACTTCAAAAACACTTGTTATGCAAAAATCCAGTGTCAAGTGCAGGAGTTACGGCCCTTGAAAGGTCATTGAGTGCAGAAATTGTCAAAAAATATGAATTTTTATTGTTGTCAATGTCAATGTCATGGGCATTTGTTTTTAGAGATATAAACCATCTCCAGTCATTTTTGTTCGTAAAAAAATAGAATTTAATTTTTTCTGAATATTTCTTTTCATTTATTTATATAGCTTATATAAGGAAAAACAAACTTTGGCGGCCGGTTTCTCAAATCTGTTCGGCCAATTGCTTGTTTTGTCACTTGATATTAATATGTATGGTCGACATTTCTATACGTATATGCATGCGAGTTGCGAGACTTGGACTCTCAACGCAGAGATGGAGAGGAAAATTGCTGTTCTAGAAATGTGGACTTATAGGAGAATCCTGAGAATACCCTGGACTAGGAAAAAGACCAATAACAAAGTGCTAATGGATGTTGGACAGACGGACACGTCAGAAGAAACAAACACTCCAAAAATTGGTGTTGAAAGGAAAGATAGAAGGTAAACGAGCTAGAGGCAGACAAAGAAAGTCTTGGATAGGTAATAAGTAATATCGTGACAACCACTGGACTGGCACTGGCAAGGATATTATCAATGAGTGCTGCGAGATGGCTCTTGACCGGGAAGAATGGCGAGCCATGGCAATGGCATCCAACCTCTATAGAGAGACGGAACTTCGGTAAGGTAAGATTAATATGGAAAAAGTGTTATGTTGTTAATTATTGTTATCCATTGAGTCCAACTCCCTGGTCCTTAGCATCACCTGATGGCTTACCTTTGAAGACAAACAAGGCAACACTTTTACTTTTACACACCCTTGAAAAACAAGAATTTATTGTCACTGAAGATGTCTCTAAGTCTAAGAAGAAACAAGATACGGTCTGTGTGGTGGATGGAATGGCTTTTCTTCATAGTATAGCCTAACAACACTAACAGATATGCCTAACAACAGTAACACTTTTGGAGATCTTGTAAAGAAATTACTCCATAAAGAGTACTGAACGAGACAGAAGAGGGTGATCCAAGTACTCTTTCTTTCTGAAAGGGCCTGCAATCAAAATACCATCAAACTGGAAAGCATTTTTGGCCAGTGATGCAAATAAGAAAACACTGACCAGTTTTTTACTACTCTCGGAACTCCAAAAAGATCTTCACGCCCCTGCTTTGTTAGACAGAGAGCTTTTTTATGTGTGTGAAGACAGGTGTGAACTGTTAACAAGTGATGATGGAATATCTGTGATTTCAAGACCTATTCAAGATCTGT
>JARDUL010107287.1:0-11230 GCA_030265205.1 Dirona pellucida | reverse complement strand
AGAGAGAGAGAGAGAGAGAGAGAGAGAGAGAGAGAGAGAGGGGGGGGGGGTGTTCACTGCACCACAAGGAACTTCCAAAACCTATTCCAAAGGCAGTCTTATATCATTAGAGTTGCCTTACTTACCCCATCATTGTGTTGGACATTTTCATTTTCAATGGAGATGATGTGATGTTGAGTCTGAGCAGGTGTTTGGTGCTGTTGGGAATTTGCCGGCATCTGGAAATTATGGATCTGTTGCTGTTGTTGCTGTTGTTGCTGTTGTTGATGACTATCAGATGAAGATGCCAAGCTTTGCTGGGAACTTTGAAGCATTTCTGGGCATAAATATAAAGTGAGGCTCAAATATATGATGGTCTATGAGCTTTTAGGGTTTATTCTGTTTTATGCAAATCTGGGTGAATCAGTCAAAACTTTTAAATCCAAAAACCAGATTGTGTCAATTTGCGTAGCAACAGTCCTGGATTGTGGCAATTTGCGGAGCAATCGACACAAAGTCATATACAAAGGAAAAAGATAACTATCCTGGTTTTATTTGCTGTTCTGAGGTTATAAAGATTCTGTCAGAGAATATAGTGAGACTTCAAATAAATTTTAATGCGATCAATTTTACTTGTCTGAAAAATATATAAAATTCCCTTCATTCATCCAAAGGGGAAATTTGTCTTTAGGGTCTATTCCTAAGGTAGACTAGAAGACCCAGGCATGAGCCGCAGTGCATTGCTGCAAAGCAGGATCATGATCTTGAGAATAAATCCAGTGCTTCCACACCAGGATTCAAACCTGCAACCTCTTGAACCAAAGGCGAGTGACTTAACCACTGCACACTAGCTCTAAAATCAACACACATAGAATAATTACAAGACTTCATGCCTGCATAATGAGGTTGATTTTTATTGCAAATTCTAGAAGGGTAAAATCAAACCACAAAAGGCTTTACCACCACAATCAGGATTACCATACAGAGCAAAACAAATGGGGTTAAGTATGTAAGACAAAGTGTTAACAGAATGAGAAAAAAACAAAACAGGAGAAAAACAGTTGTAAATAATATTCTTCATACCTTGAGTATATCCCTGCATTTGTAAATGTGTCAAAGATGTCTGTGAATGGCCCTGGAAATATAAAAAAGATAATTTAATGAATTAGAGAAAAAATTAAGAAAATTTATTAATTCAAATTATTATATCCTTTTTAAAACACAGTCAAAACAAAAATGTCAGTCTGATGAGATAAGGAAAGCATCATAAATGAAGATTGTGAAACTGTTACAAGAAGTTTTCAAAACAAAATGATACAGTCGTCCACTCATGCGATATTCTCAACCTATTTTCCCAAGAGCAACTTCAATACTTTAAGAGCTCCCTCATATCGAGCTTTACATGTGGTTGCTCAAACTCATCTCCTTTTCAAAAGAAAGCGGCTTCCATTTATAAATTGAATTGAAAAATCTTACCAAAGACACAAATTAACATCATCATCATCTGGTGAGCCAGTGGCGCAGTGGTTAAGTCACTCGCCTTTGGTTCAAAAGGTCATGCGTTCGAATGCCAGTGGAGGCACTGGGTGTTTTCTCAAGACCTTGATCCCACTATGCTAACGCCTGGGTTCTTTCGGTCTACCCTCGGAATAGACCCTAAAGACAAATTTCACCCTGGGATAAAGGGAATTTATATTTTTATATATCATAAACACATTTATAAAGTGTTGCAACTCTCATAGTCTGCTCATCCTATACTGCCAAGAGGAGCTTGGACTCTGTACTTGTAAGGGGCTACAAAACCATAAACCTATCTTTATCTTTATCTTTTGTCTTTTAAGGCTCGATCTTCTCTTTGCTTAGGTGAAAGTCTGAAGTTAAAAAGTCTGTTAAGAAGACATACATACAACTCCTAACAAACAAGACAGACATGAACAAAAGCAAAAAAAAACCTTCCAACCTACCAACTCCTGAGATGCTTGGGATGGATCCAAAGGGGGAATGTAAATTTGCTGAGCATCCCTGTCAGGAGAGGGCAAACATCAATATACTAGAAAAGTGTGCTTACGTTTGATAAACATTCAAAATTCTCTCTACTTTTTTCCCTATCGTTTAGTTCTGATATCTTTTTTTACAACAAAACAAAAGGTGCGTATCTGATCTGACAGAGGTACATTGCATTGGATCTCACAATTAGGCAATAATATTATATTTGTTTTATATGTGCATAAATAAATTTCAATAACATGTTATGCAGTCAAGCATTCACGAAAAGACATACATCATAATCAATCACTTGCACATGCAAATTCTGTACATTCTCTAAGGATTCATTATGCACACAGAAACATATACATACCCCTCCCCCCACACCCCACTTCTAATGGCTTTCACAAATGCTTATTTCATTATATCCAAGACATGACCAAAGCCACTGATATTTTTTTTTTTTTTTTTTTCTTGACCATGCAAGAATCAGCAGCAATCATAATAGAATTTGATTTCTACTGTAATCACCATGGCCATATACACAGGCGCTAGGCTATCCAGTAAAACATTGTGTCCAGTAGTCAATGATAATAACACCATGTTGTGAGCATAATTCAGTACAATAATACTCAAAACATGACGTTAGTAGTGAGTGTAGTGTCTGCGTGTACAGCCTCTGGACAGCATAATCACACTATAATGGAATACTATAATGAGTCAACTTGGAAAACATCATTTGAAAACGCTCAGTCTGAAAACCTTTGTCCACAGCTAGTGTTTGTGAGAAACATTTTTTGGATTGACCTATTTCTTTAATTCCTACTTATGCCATATATAACAATAACCCTATCTAACTAGCACTAGCATTGATCTGAAGTGACTTTAGCTGTCCAAAACATTTTGCATTATGCATTTTTCAAGTCTTGAGTCATAAAAAATTAATTCCCACATCAATTCTGGAACGATTAAAGATTTAAGTCCTCCCATATGAAATTTTAAAGTGGACAAGGGACGACATTGACAATGACAAGAAACAAGGATGACTGAATGAAATGATGCAACGGAGAGGACAATTAACACGTAACACAGGGATTCCTAACGTTTTTTATCACAAAGCCACTTTATATTCATTCAACAGTAGCTACATATCATAATTAAATTTCTGCAAGATTTACAGACTTTTGCGTCAAAGAGATGATAAAAATACGAAAAACCTTCAAATTCAAATGGCGTTGAACTTTTGAAATTCCATCACTGCATCACATGGTGTGTGTATCAACACATTTAACTTTAACTCTGAATTGAATAAATGTGTTATTTTAGCTGAACAGTCCATGACTTATGTCTTAGGTGTTGGGTCCAAGATCCAAAATTCACTTTTTTTTCTTTTTCATTTCATAAAAATCACATAGCCCCTCACGGTGGATATGCACTACAAAAGAACTATTAATTATCATTATTATCAATAAGGGCCAAGGGTTGGAAATCTCTGGTTTAAACGTATCAAAAAAGAATTTCAAGCAGAGACAGAACATACATGTTTTGCTGGCCGTCTGATTCTTCATTCAAACCCACATCAGCTGGACTGCTACTGAAAAACAACATGGGGAAGAAAGATGCATGCAAAATGAACCATCATGCAACAGAATGACAAAAACTGGTTTTTAGGAACAAAACAACAACAACAACAAAATAACAAGCAAATTAACAAACGAACAAAAACATTTTGACACCCAATCAACATGCAAAGAGGGTTTTAGAGCAAATCTAAATCTCCTCTTCGTAATGAGCAGTGCTTGGACTTGAAATAATAGTCGTACAAACCAAATTTGTAACAAAAATTCTCATGCCCTATTTGATGATCTTTTCCATCCAATCCAAACACACTCTAGAGACTCGGCTCCAAATTCATTATTTCTCAAGTTAGTGCAGTGAGAGAAGTTGTGGTTTTAGGAAACAAATTTACATTATTATCATCACTCTACGTACATTTGTTTGATAAGATTTCAAAGATAATATTTTGTTCTATGACAATATGCCTCGCATTTCATTCCCTTGTGAAATAAGAAAAGTCTGCTGAATGCAAAACAAACTGTAAACAGGGTGGTGCAAACAATACCATTTCAGACTGTCAAGATATAAAGTTAACAACAATATCAAAGCTAAAAAGCTACAGCATACACATTCATAAACAATATAAAGTATTTTTTAAAATAGGAGATAACAATGGAAACAATTTTATTTAGTTAAGATATAGATTTAAGGCTGAAAACGATCTTGTCCTGCATTATCTTCTTTTGTCATTCAATTATCCAGTAAAACACACACACACACTCACACACAACAACAACACCAAAAATAACAATATGTAAACCAGACAAGACCATATTTTTACAACAGTGAACATATTAAATGACAGTTACGCAATTTAAGTTGTTCAAACAAACAGCATGATAACATAGTTAATCAAGTTATGTAGGTATGTGATGGTGAATATGAGGTCCCAGGATGGGATCCTGAAGGACCTTTCAGGGTTTACAAGGCCGTGATGCAACGTTAAATACATGCTATGCCGCCTTTGGTATAATCTTACATACATGTAAAAAAAAATAGAAAAAAAAAGGACAGCAAATATATAACACCATTTTATTTTCCTTTTTAAGACATTTGAAAATTGAAAATTATCAATTTCGTCACTCTAGTTGTGTAAAAAGATGGAATGATATTTAGCCTTGACTCTTTGCTAGGTTTGACGAGAGTACAACAAACCTATCTTATTATTTCACTCTCTCTTTTTCTTCAATCAAGAGCATTTTGATTATCATAAGGCTTTATGTGTAAAACTTAGGGGGAAGAAAAAGAGAAAGAAAGAAAAAAAGAGCAGAAAAAAGGGACTGACAGACAAAGCATGAATAGAGGAAATATTGAATAAGGAAGAAAGAGAACGAAGACTTCACATCTTGGTATCAAACAAACTCATTGTTAAAATATCAAAAGGATTTCGTTTCTGTCCTCTTAGTGCTGCTTTTTATTTTATTTGTTATTTATTCTTCACTTCTCATGATTCATAATGCAATTATAAAATATGCAAATTAAATGGATCTCTACTTTGCAACCTTTATTCGATTTACTTTCTTTACTTCTTTTTCTACGAAAAATTTGTACATATTTACACGGAAGAATTTTGCCATTTTCTTCTCTTTTTTTTTCTCTTTTTTTTTTTTAACACTTTTTTTTATTTTTATTTTTTTGCTTTGTTTTTTTGGGGGTGTTTTTTCCTTTAATTCCCAGTATTCTGAGAGGGTTGAGATATCTGTTAGTACTATTACCCTTCAATATCAACTTTTACTATGCTGAGAGAGATATCAATAGTTCCAGCTTCAGACTGTCCTACATCCAGCAGAAATCACTTGTGCCATAATGATTACCAGCTCTATTTTAATATTTCATTAACAAAAAAAAAGGAGATTAGTGAGGTAGCATTGTCTTTTTCTTCCTTTACTCTCATTCTTTCTTCAGCTAACCTTAGATTTGCTTTGCTTGACTTGTAAAACTGGCGTTGCAGCTGAGCCATTCTACTGACATATTTTGACGTATCTGTGTCCTCCTTAGAAAAATGAGAATAAACAATGACATAAGATGTATTAAATGCATCAATACAAGAATCCCAAGGTCTTGAGGAGAATTTGATAATATAAGAGAACCATTACAAGTTACAAGACGAAAAAAAATAATCAAGGCAATATAGGAATACATGTTCAAATTAAATCCACTGAAAAATAAATTACATGAGAAGGGCCTGCATACATATTAATTTAAAAAATGAATGTCTTCAGCTATGGTGTTTGTTCCAACACTGACAAGAGAGTAAAAAAACGTAAAACTGTAAGTGTTAAAGGAGAAGTAAACTAATCAACACAACTATGGCTGTAAGCTGGGAAATAGCGAAAATATTGTGACAAAAGTCTTTTTTCACAATTTACCATTTGAAACTGGACTGAGCTCTTCGGGGTGTCAATCTCCAGAACCTTTTTACTGTAGTTCACTTTGGCAATTTCTCCCCATCTGGCAGGATGACAATGAAAAGTGAAATCTTGACAATAAACACAATGGCTAACAACAGCTTTCTTGGCACATAAAATATCGTCCGTAGGATGCAAAACTATCAAATCTCAAAAAGCCTACTTTTCAGGAGAAGCAAAAAAAACATTTATTCATTATATCACAACTTTCTCAGTTTTAACGCTTAAGGAACGACGTTTTAACACAATGAGCGCCATAACACAACGTTTAACATACCTCTCAGCGCAAAACTATCGTGAGTTTAGTTACGATAGTTTTGCACCCCAAGGAAGATATATTCTTAATAAAATTAAGTCACAAAGAGATAAAGAATTGAAAACTGACCCATTAACATAGCATACTCCCGGGACAAAAAAAAAACATAGCATACTACTTCTCCAACCTTCCATTCATTCATCTAATCATAATTTTATTCATACAATCCCTATAATTAATCTTACATTAACTAAAGGCAGAAAAAAATAATCTTTTAAAATATCACATTCTTCCTGATTTAAAAAAAAGGCACAAAAAAAACCCAGTATCAAACCTGTAATACACTGTTGACTGTCCATCAATATATCGAGCGAATATGCCAGCGTAAGATGTACCAAGGTATAAGTCTTTTCTGGATTCATCCTACACCCCAAAAAATATAAAGAAAGAAGTAAAATATAACTGCGGGTAAATACGAAGAGACATATGTACCAGGTTTTTCACTGATAAAATTTATAGGTAAAAAAACAACAATAATAATATCAGTAACAATAATAATAATAATAATAATAATAATAATAATAATAATAATAATAATAATAGTAATAATAATAATAATAATAATCATAATCATAATAATCATAATCATAATAATAATAATGCATTTACTATTGCGCCTAATGTCCACATAAAATAATTACAATAGCAGAACGAAACAAAATTGAAATGGTATACAAGCAAGATGTGGCCATGCCATGAAAACTTTAACATTGATATTTATTGTCATATAAAGCAAGCAAAAAGAAAAATCTCTAAACAAACCCTTGATAACAAATTATCACATTCAACAATAAATCAAAATTTAAAAAAATTTAAAATAATTTTTTAATATAGGTATATATAGCACAGTGGGCTGATCCCCTGCTTGCCTTAAAATGTTGATCCATAGATTTTCCAGCTCTGTATCAAGCCATGTGTACTAGTGGGGCACAGACTTGCTCTTAACCAGGATACATTTTAGCTGGGTCTGCGCATTGATGCCATCTGCCTTGAACACTGTCCTCGGCTAGACACAGAGCTGGTCCCTACACTGTTTAATTACGCTACTATAGGGAACAGATAACAAACAAACATATATATATATATATATATAATCAAAACCAGCAGTAACCTTGGCACTGTAGTACTCTGCTCCATATCCATCCATCATTTGGACCTCCTTGACATACTGAAGCTCGGCCCTGTCTGGAGGAATACCTTGGAGCCTTGCATGGCCAGCGATGGCTTCAGACAATAGTTCAGACGCGGTAGCTTCATCTTGCATCATGGCCTGAATCACAAAAAAAATATTTTAACTTTTAATAAGACTGTAACTGTTATGCATTACCATTCTGTGACAAAGCCTTTTTTTAACTTTCTCTGAGGACCATTTACCAGCAGTGAAAGTATCCGTGGAACTATGCAGCTTGTGAATTGTGTCTAGTTTGTTTGTTTTTTTATTTATTGTCATCTTTTTTTCTTTTTTTTTTTACTAGCTACTCGTCTGAAAAGACTTCATTTTGAAAAGGAAACCAACTGATACTAGCTGTTAAACTAAAAATCACTAAAATCACATAAAAAGGAAGTTTGTACTTATGTATATAGATATTTAATGTCTTACCTTTGGGAACAAGAGGTATTCTTCAGCCGCATATTTTTCAGGCTCATAATCACCAAAGTCAGCTGAAAAATATGGAACAAAATAAATCATTTTGATACCTAAAACATTTTTTTTAAAAGTAATATGTAACAAAAGAAATTGACAACAATATCTAAACATGTCTGGATGAGAATGTCAAAGTCTGAACGTAAATGTCATTGAAGTAACTGGATCTTGTTAACAGTCAACTATAATGACCAACACAAAATGAGCATCTCTGAAAATCCTGTCAATTTCAACAGCTGATGTCACACAACATTTTATGAAGAGTCGTGAGGCTTATCTATTGAAACATGATTCCACATGTCTACTATCAATCTAAAGTTTAAGTCGCCCATTCTCACCTCACCAACCTTGTTCAATAGGAAATAGTGAACTAATCAGATTTAGAACAAATCAAATATAAAAAATATGGGTAGGCCCCATTGACTTTTCACAATTGCTTGAATAAATCATATTTTATTCTAAACATTTACTGCAGATTTTTGTTAGAATCAATTTCTTAATGAAATTGCAAAAGAAACTCATTTACCTTGAAGACTGTAAGCTGCCAAACGAATCGCCTGATCCACAGAACATGGTAGGCGTCCATCAATAACATCGTTTTTCAGTTGTAAGTAATAGTGATATCTGAAAATAAATGGTTTAATTATTGCTTTCGCATTTTGCATTTAATAATGTGATTCAATTGTGCACAATAAACTGATCTTAAGATACAATCCCTTTCAACATTAAAAAAAAAGATTATTTTTTAAAATAAATTAATAAAAAATAAAAATTCCCTTTATTCATCCCAGGGGGAAATGTGTCTATAGGGTCTATTCCGAGGGTAGACCGAATAACCCATGCAGTTCTACAAAACATAATAGTCCATGTTATCATCATATATGTAATATACACATTCACACCTCTGCATGTGCTCATTCATTGTAAATTTTAATCTTTATTCTAAATTCAATGCTACATTCAATTAATTTACTTTTTGATTTGCTCCTTTTTTATTCACATCTAGTTTACATACATGTATATATATACAAACAATATCTGCATTGGGATGAAATAAAGTATTGTCCTATTTTATCTTAAAACACTACGCTAAATCAAATCGAAAAAAGAGAACAAAATCACAGGTGTAATAATAATCATCCAATCCAAATATTTGTTAAAGAAATATTTCTAAAATTATCCAACAAGCCTATTGTAACATCCTATTTATAACTTCTTTGTAACACCATCAAGATAATCTTTCACTTACCTTGCTACATCATCAGGGATTTTGTGGGCCCCCGATACATAAAACATAACCCCAAAGTACAGGCAATGCGAAGGACTTGCTTGCTGGGCATATTTGTCAAGCTGTTTCTTCAATGGTTTTTCCAAATCCGCCCAATGAAAATGCAACTTTTTTGTGACATACCTCAGACCGAAGAAATGACTCTGAAAATTGGATTTCGAAGTAAAGGCCTTTTAAGAATATGAATAAGACAAATAAATTATTGGAAACAATGCCATTCCAGCAATTGATGATCTGTGTATCTATACAAATACAATATATATATGCAATGTAAAAACAAAGGTATTAAAATTTTATAGGATTTGAATCATCCTCTATTCAAAGAATTTGATCCATCAAATAGAAGTGAGGGATTGCTATCTAAACATGCTAGAACAAATTTCCATTTCATATCTTTTATCTATTGTATGTATTGTATTATTAAATCAAATAAAGCAAACATACAAAAAAATAACAGTACAGCTATACTAGCTATTAGTTTGTGAAAAGTTTTACTGCTGTTAAAATAGTATTCTGTCATGTATATTGTCCAATCCCATTATCTCATTGCATTGTAAATCATGTTGTAAGTGTGTTGAAGTAGTGTAATGAGATGTGTACTACTAATACATCAATCAGTAACAAAAACAATTTAACTTACCTCAACAAGCTCAATTCTCTGAGCTATGCTGTTTAAACATTCTTGACCAGTACTCTCTGCATTGAGAGTACACTCCAAATAAACATTATCTAATAAGTAGACACCTACAATAAACAGATTTTTGGTTGAAATGTCGTATTTCCTTGCTTTCTTCAACCGCCATTTGAATGGCATGATTGCTGTAAAAAAAATCAAAATTCAGTGTCACTGATCATTCTTCAACATTGTGGATAATTGAAAGTGTGAAGAGCTGTTTCAAAATGTTATAAACAAGACGAGTCCAGACAAAAGGTTGCGTTAGCAAAATTAATTGATTTTGTTTTAAATTTTAAATTGGTTGATTTTTATCAAATCAAAGATGTCTAGACCAAGTCTTTACTTCTTGAACTTGAATGTCTAAATTATAGTGGAGTTAAGTTTGGTTTAGATAAAAGATATAAACAGTGGACAGTACTTGTGTGCTTTCCCATTTTCTTATAAGCAGACTCAACTAGCCTATATACTAAATTAAAGTATTTAAAGTTAAAGTTAAAGCAAGTCAAGTTGATCTTTAATTAAAATTATTACTATTACTATTACTATATTAATATTAGTATTAGTCTCCCCACCAATGTTCTATAGAATTATGATTGGCTATCTATTATGCAGTTGTTATTTCCACTACTGATTCGAACCATGGGTTTCCCTTGCCACTAAATGTTTTCATTGTCGCGTTCTGAGTCATGTCACAGCAATTCCCACACCCAATCAAAGAATCAAATTACTGGCTGGGGGAGTCCCAGCCAGTTGTCACCCAGTTGATAACAAATTGCGACACACAGTTGAGTTTACACATTGCAATGAAGGCTGTGTGTAAATGGAATGGCTGTTTTGGTTTGTTTGGGGGTTTTTTCACTTTAAATCAGACAATAATAAACTGATCATTTCACCTTATAAACGCAAAAAGCGTAAAACCAAAGCCCAGAAAGACCTGTAGAACTTTCTAACTTCTTGTCATCTTGATGAGCGAAGGTAGACAATCGAGCGAAGTAGGAACAATATCGTATCGAAAAGTGACTCATACCATGTCATGTCAACAAGTTTTCGATGACGTAAAATAATGAAAAGCGTAAACACGATCTAAACTTCATATCATGGCAAGTGCAATATACTCCGGGCTTATTATGACTAGACCTATTAGTATACTGTGTAGTCAATGCATAAGAATAATTCTTTAAAAGAAATCATAGATAAAATTTATTGTCGTAAACGGAGTCATCCCCTAATAATAGAGGTAATAATAATAATAATAATAATAATAATAATAATAATAATAATAATAATGATAATGATAATAATAATAATGATAATG
>JARDUL010107176.1:0-11233 GCA_030265205.1 Dirona pellucida | reverse complement strand
TAATATATTGATTACTATACGAGACCTCATAGTTTATCTTGATGGCCTATACAAATTTTGCATAAATGAATTGTCATAACCGAGACGTATAATTGACACACGAATGCTCTCAATGCCGAAATAATACACACTCAACAGGCCTGAACGCATTTCAAAGAAAGCCGTAGAGTCGTCTTTTATTGATTAACTACCTGATTTCTGGACGGTTTATTTTTAAAGATCGTAATATACATTTTTCAAATTTGTCAGGAGTATAAAAAAACCCCAACAAAACGTATTTTTTTCTCTCTTATGCATTGACTATTTTAGACATTTTATTCTGGCGTTTGTGATGTTACCGACTTACCAAGGCATCGACACCAGCGCCGGTATTAATAGACCATACGTTAACTGTTAGAGCATTTGGGCACACAATCTTGTTGCAGTGATTTATAACTCACAACATTGCATGATTTATTATATTATTCATGTAATGTTTTAAGTCTTAAATTGTGCTGACAGTTAACGTATGGTCTGTGTATACTCGCGCAGGGTACCATATTCACAGACCGTACGTTAACCGATAAGACATGTGTGCGATCAGTGAATCACTGTGATAACGTCATGTTTTGAGTATTATTGCATTGAATTATACTCACATTATTATGTTATTATAGTGATTCACTGACTGCACACTTGTCTTATCATTTAACGTAGCGTCTGTGTATAAGGCCCCAGATCTAGATCAGCTGATGCGCCATATTATTATGTTTAACCACAGGGCAATAATACTCTTAACTTGATTTCGCCAAAATCTGGACATACGGTCTTCTTTTAATTTTAAAAAAAGGCCTGGTTTGGCTGCCAAGGGTCTACGTCAGAAACGCATCTATTATCACCCTTGATCTATCTCGGGCAAGTTCAAGCCTGGCTAAGTTCGTCCTTCTCCTAACCCATCCTTCATCATGCAATTCTACGTCGATTTGGATCCTTTTCTGTGGCACTCAATGGCCATTTTTTATGGTTTTTTTGTTGTTTTTTTTATTTTTTTGGGGGGGTTACATTTTTTTGTTTGTTTGTTTATCGAGTCCCCTTTACACGGCAAAAAGCAGTGTAGGGTCCAGCCATATGTCAAGCTCTGAAGGGTGTAAATGTCAAATTAAATAGAAGTAAATCCAAATGTCAATGAGAACTTACACCACTCATCACCTAACACATGGCTAGAAAGACGGTTCATCAGGAATTAAAGACGAGCAGGTGATGAGCCCACTTCGCCCAAATACCTTTACCAGTGAATTGGTCAACGATGAGCCATACATTTTACCTGTTAACACTTTGCTATTTTCCTAGTGGTTACTATTCAGTTATAGGACAACTGAGAGCTGCCACCTGGGCACTTTTACATATTTTTTACAGGCAATAAACATCTGATAAAAAATTGGAAATTTTGATCAGCACAACCTTCAGTGTTGTAGATTTAACATCAACATGTTTTGACATCATCACCTTTGCCAGAAAGGGATGTTGTAATCACCCCATTCAATAGTGGTGCGATATGGTGCAAACAAAACGAATAAATGAAACAGCAAAATTCGCACTCTTAAAAAGGTTGTATTAAACTTTCTGCAATGGCTGCGTTTGATCTGGCTGGGTTCGTCTGTCTCCAACCCGGATGGAAATGTAGAATTTCCATTTTTTATATATATATTATTATTAAGCCTGCACATCAATACACACTAATTTGCGATTTTAAAAATATAAGTGCCGTGTCTTTTTTTACATGCTCAAATTACACACGGGACCTCTTCCTGTTCATGTTCAGTGTTCAGACCAAAAAGAGACGGATGTTTTTCCCCCGTAATTAAGCGCTCATCAAATGCTTCAACTCGTGTGTTATATATTTCATTGGCATTCGTTTGATTTAATATAATATGAATTGTGGATGTCGAGATAAATTAATTATGTTTAGCAGAGATTGAGGCGGGCAACAATAACAAATAGTAATTTTGTTGATCACAGGTTTGTCTAAAGCATGTTCAATTACACATAATGTATTGCAATATATTATAATACACATTTATATAACGCCTAAATCAATCTAATGATGCTTAGAGGCGCTTAACACTTCAATAGTTAAATTAAAACGTACAACAGCACACAACATTTAACATGATACAATTTGTTGGTCGCCAGTGAAGTGGTTGCATTGTTACTTACCTATCTCTTTGATCGTCAATATTTTTATCATTCATTTCTTAATTATATTTTTCAGTATATTATTATCTAATTGTTTTCTGTGAAGTCTATGTATTCAATATATAGATGAATATCAACGCATATTTATATTATTATTTTCTTAAGATCCAATTCTAAAGTGCCTGAAGTGTATATTCTAATCCATCATTGTATTTTCATCAATTTTATTGTCGTATGTATTCAAAGGACACCGATTCTATCTGGACTTTTTTTCAAGGCCTACTCTGTGAAGAACAAATAAATAATGACGCCTTTATCCAGATGTATCAATGTTACCTTCTAATCATTCTACAATTTAATACACGCCAATAAAGGCCATCACACGGAATAAAAAAATGAAAACACTATAAGAAGCCATTTAATAGGACCATCATGAAACTGACTTAAGATAACTTCAAATAAGTGTATCTCACCCAATGCCATTTGTTTGTGAGACTTTATTTAACTGAATATTACATTAAATATTACACCAACATCCATGTTCTTGCTTCAAATTTGGATTATTAAAAAGTGATATTGGTTAGTTTGAAATTCGAAAAGGATGGAAAGTTTGATACGCAAAAGGGCTGTGCCTAGTGTTTACGTCAGTGGAAATACATTCAGTGCTCCATTGCAAGGAAGTCAGACAAAAGAGAATGGAATGACTTCACCTGGGGCTGGACGACTAAACGACAGTATGACGTCATCACTTTCTGAGAACGTGGACGTCAATAAACGGGTGACCTTCAATGTGGGAGGGACGATCTTTCAAACGACTGAAAAAGTTTTCCAAGAAATCAGCAGGAAACATTTCAAGGTGAGTTGTGGTTTTAATACTGATGGGTAGATAAGTTGGTCTTGGGTGTTATAGAGCGATGGATAGTTAGATAGAGATAGGTATTTTGGTAGGTAGGTAGGTAGGCAGGTAAGTAGGCAGACAGACAGACCGGCAGACAGACACACATAACGTTATAT
Source organism: Dirona pellucida (assembly GCA_030265205.1). Taxonomy (NCBI): domain Eukaryota; kingdom Metazoa; phylum Mollusca; class Gastropoda; order Nudibranchia; family Dironidae; genus Dirona; species Dirona pellucida. Next base: position 8,044 of record JARDUL010107176.1, on the reverse strand, counting down.
AGATAGATAGATAGATAGATAGATAGATAGATAGATAGATAGATAGATAGATATATATATAGACAGAAAAATAGATAGAGAGACAGATAGATAGATAGATAGATAGATAAATAGATAGATAGATAGATAGATAGATAGATAGATAGATAGATAGATAGATAGGTATGTAGGTTGATTGGTAGGAAGGTAAGTCAATTGATTTATCGATATATAGCCAGATAGTTAGATAGATAGATGGATGAATGGATGTAGTATTGTTCAAATTAATTGCATAACTTGATGCAAATACCAAAACAAAAACCACCACTTACTTTGTAGAGCTATACCTCAGAGCCTATTTATTGAATACCATTCATTGATGGTCATTTAGTAGCACATTGAATGAAAAAAACATTGCAAGTAGGTTTTACTCGTTTTTGTTATCGTCACTCTTTGTAACCATGGTTACATCCGCCATGTTGTGAATTGTAAAAACACAGTTTTCGTCTTCTTCATTAGAGGCCTATAAAATTCCCAGCTTATATTTTGTCATGGATGTTTCTATTGAAAAACAAAGTTTGGCAATTGCCCTTCGTATGCATTCTGGGTATAGTCAAATAAAGTTAACCAAAGATTTAGAAATATCACAATCAGTAGATAGTAGGATTCTAAAACACTACGCCAATTATGGGACGGTGGTTTCGCAACGGAGGGGGTAAATGTGGCATAAAACCTAAGATAATTCCTATAGATGACCACAAACTGCTAAGAGAGAGAAAATGAACCCTAGGCTAACAAGTATAAAGCTTCAAAATATTATGGAACAAATTGGCTGCTCCATATCCTCAGTACCTGTTAGAAGAATGCGTTTAGAGGATCGACGGCGTTTCTCGCGACCATACAAAAAAGCACTCTCAAAGCTCCAATAAGTAAAAACAAAAAATCTCCTGTGAGCTAAGGAATGTTCTGTATGGACGGAAAATGACTGGAAGAAAATATTGTTCTAGAATGAAAGATATGTATATATATATATAGGGACTGAGGAATTCGTTCATCCGTTGACCCAGAGTTGATCCAACAAGTAAACCACCCTGAGAAAGGCATATGTTGTAGTTGCTTCTCCTATGCAGGCATTAGTCCACTCATCCCAGTCACTGGTATGATGAATGAACAAAAACATTCTGAAACACATACACCATGCCATAGTAGCAGTGAAAAACATTCCAGATAGTGTCATATTCCAACATATTTTGCTTCATGTCATACTTCTAAGGTTATTTCTCAAACCTTCAAGGTCAACAATGCTGAAGTTCTTGACCGGCCCGAAAATTCACCTGATCTCAATATTTTCGAAAAGTTTTGGGTCATTTGCAAAGAACGATTGCAAAGAATGGACTGTACCAATAAGGGCAAGCTGATGATAGCAGTGGCAAAAACACCTGTCAAACAGACATTGTCCAGGCTGCTTTGTGTAGTAAACTGACCAATTCTAAGCCAAACCACGTAAAACAAGTTGTAAAGAATGGAGGAGGCTATATAAATTATTGATTAAATAAAGCAAGTGTTCTCAGCAGCTCAATAACCCCATTAACAAAATTTCTTTGTTTTTTTCCTCTGAAATTCAAAGTGATGCAATTAATTTGAACAATATTGTATGTATGTGTGTGTGTGTGTGTGTTTGTGTGTGTGTGTGTATGTGTGTGTGTGTGTGTGTGTGTGTGTGTGTGTGTGCGTATGTGCGTATGTGTGTGTAGTATATATAGAAAAAAGATAATACAAGGAATGCATAAGATAAATTTAAGATATTCTCCAAAGAAATAAAATGTCCTTAGGGACAAAATAAAGGCAATTGAATTTGTATTTGTATTTGAATCTGTATTGTATCGTAAATTCACAGTTATCCGCCCGTATATCGTTTCATATTCCATTCAATTTTTTTTATACAGCTTTATACTCACAGTAATAATAACATAATATTATTTCAATCAACACCTCCTTTCCATGCCCCTATCCACACCATGACCGTTTCATTGACCGTCACCTGAAACACCCCAAGGCCAAGGACAAGACATTTCTGTCCAATCACTACGATGCTGTCAGAGAGGAGTTCTTCTTCGACAGAGACCCGGAAGTATTCAGGTCCGTCCTCAACTATTGGCGTACGGGACGCTTACACATCCCCACAACTATGTGCGGGCCTCAGGTATGTCTGTGTCTACTAACAAATGACATCGTTTCTGGTGTGACTAGTTTAGAGGAGTTGACGTGTGATTATGAATGATTTAAAGGGGGAGCCGGTGGCGCAGTGGTTAAGTCGTCTTTGGTTCGACAGGTTGAGGGTTTGAATCCCGGTGAAAGCACTGGATTTTATTTTCAAGACCATGATCCCACTTTTCGACGCTGCACTGCGGCTGGTGCCTTGGTTATACCTGTCTGGGTTGGGTTTAGCAGTTGGATTGTTATACGTATGTATCTAAGGACAACCAAATAGCTATGATTTTCATTCAACTTTTACAAGTTTGGAGATGTTCTTACGTGTTTAATCATGCTATATTTTTGGATTGATGACTTCCCTTCTTTGTTTTATAATTTGTATGTAATTACTGTATATTATATATTCTATAATATGTTTTTGAATTGTAAAGCGCCTTAGAGCTTTTTTATAAGAGAATTCTGGCACTATAAAGGTGAATTATTAATGAATCATCATAACCATAATGAAGACGGCCAACAACTGGTCAATTTGGAAGGGACACTGATGTGAACTAATCTCTTGTGGCATCGGTGACCGAGTGTTTAAGCTATATGGACCCTAGATCGATAGGTCCAGAGTTGGAATCCTAACTGAAGCTACCGATGTGGAATCCTTGGGAAATACTTTTCACATTATTTCCAGCTCGATTGAGGTGAATGAGTAACCAGCAACCGGCAGAGAGGAAGATATTGTTAGTAAGCTAGTATGATGAGCCGAACAGGCTATTTTCCTCTATGTTCCCCATGGATTATAATTATAAACCTATATTTATCTTAATGTTTCCAGATAATTGATGAGATGCAATTCTGGGATCTTTCTCCAATGAACATAGAGGCATGCTGCTTCAACACATACAACTCCTGGATCAAGAGCATGTATGCTCTCCAGCAGCTGGAAAAGGACAGCCAGCTTTCATACCTCAAGCCACAGAACATCGTCCCTGACCGTCGCGCCTCTAAAGCCAAAAGAGCGTCCTTAGCAACATGGTATTTTCTCACTGACCCGTCCTATTCTAAAGCCGCAAAGGTGGGTATCATAACAACCTCTTACTTTACATTCCATTTGGAATAATATATTAGTCTGGTTCCTGCACTGCTTGATTTACTTGACTTACGGCCTTCTGCATCCTAGTTCTCCGACTTGGATGCCTTGACTGCTTCTATAATTATTCGCGTTAGTTGTTTCCAACGGAGTCTATCACTGGCCATTGATGGTAAATGCTCCAGGTTTAATAGGTGAAAACCGTCTGCTGAGGTTGTCCATTTCCCAGAGAATGGTCTATTGTGAGTAAAAAGTACGTGGCAAACACATTTCCAATGGTGAAAGAGGATGTCATGATTTTTTCCCCGGAACTTCCCGAATAGCAAGATCATGTTGCATGGGAACATCTATGAAAGATATTGTCCTATTATGGAATTAGAGGGCACTGAACACAGCCTTAAAGACAAAAGGTCCCATCTATATTTGTGTCGGTTTAGAGATAAATGATGAATATACCATAGACAATTACTGATCATGTATACTTTGTCAAGAGGTGAACACTTTTTTGCTCACTTAACAACAAAAGTGATGTGATGTCTTCACTGTGCGCGCAATCCTCCGACTATCGCAAGGCCTCCATCATCTCACTAACAGAAACCTGGCTCACCCCTAACACTCCGTCCACGCCGTTTGATGTCAACGACTTTGCTCTTATGAGAGGCGACCGAATGTCAACAATAAAAAAGCGTGGAGGAGGAGTATTATGCACGTATGTGAACAACAAGTGGTACCACCCCAACAATATTTCAATAATAAAACACACATGTAACGCCTATCTCGAAAAATCATCTCTGAACATTCGACCATACTACCTTCCACGTGAATTTTGATTATCATGAATATATTATTCATGTATTATTATTATTATTTCAATACTGTGATGCTCCATGTCTTAAAATTTCCCTAATGGGATGAAAGTAAAGTATTATCTTATCTTATTATCTTATCTTATATCTATGAAATGAGTAGGACCTAGACTAGGCTAGGCGTCTATCTGTTTTGTTTACCTTGTTTTGTTTTGGGGTTGTTGGTTTGTTGGTTTTTGGGGGGGGGGGGGCGGAGGACGGGGGTGGTTGTTTCTTTTTATGTTCACTAGCTGACGAAGGCTAGACCAGAAACATACTATACATTACTATAATATATTATACTGGTATTATTTTTACTTACAGTATGTTTTGTAAGCTTTTGAATAATATTATAAAAGAGTTGTATTTGGCATGTAGATTTATGTTTGGTGACTGATTATAAAGATATATATTATTTTCGTTACCTTCTGTTTCAGATATATGCCTACGTGTCCCTATTTTTCGTCACCTTGGCCATATTTTCTTTCTGTGCATCAACTTACAGCGGATTCCAGGTCGCAAAAGATATACCTCAGCCTTACAACGTTACCCTCAGCAACACCATTAACAACGCATTCAACGACAGCATCATCACTAATATCACCGACAGTAACAATAATAACAACAACACTCTCGTCAATAACAATAATACCAACAACAATAACAACGACAATAACAAAAACGAAAATAAATGCCAAACTGAAAAAGGTAAAGACAACGTTGCCACTGCGCAAGAAACGGAAGTCCACCCTGCTCTGTCCTACATCGACCTGGTATGCCTTGCTCTGTTTACATTGGAATACATTATCAGGCTCATCTGTGCTCCACAGCGCCTTGGCTTCGTGGTCAGCTTCACGGCGGTAGTAGATCTTCTAGCTATTATGCCAGATTACGTCGAATTTATCGTTTTCGCTTTTTATCCAGAGGACAGCTCCAACGCTGTGATGCAGTTCATGCCATTCCTTCGTCTCATGCGGGTATTTCGAATCTTCCGACTCGTCCAGCGAGTGCCCGGCCTGTGGATTATGATCTACACACTGAGGGCCAGTTTTAAAGAGCTATCCCTCATGCTGATGTTCCTACTCGTCGGAACTCTGTTCTTTTCCTCCGTGATTTATTTCGTCGACGACAAAGACGTTTTCCACAGCATTCCAAACTCGTTCTGGTGGGCCATCGTTACCATGACGACCGTAGGGTACGGTGACATGACCCCGAGGACCGCCCCGGGTCAAATAGTGGGATCAATCACGGCCGTGTGCGGGGTGCTTTTAGTGGGCTTCACCATCCCTGCGCTGGTCAACAATTTCATCACTTACTGCCAGTTTATCGAGTTTGCAATGAGAAACGAGGAGGCAATTTCCCAGGATGTGAGGAGAGTTTCTAGGAGGGATAAGTGTAGAGGTGATACCAAAACGGGCGAAGAAGGGAGGAAGGACACGATGAACGATAGTGGGGAGGGTACCTCTTCGGGCACAGTGCCAGCATCTCCGTCTCCCACTAATGAAGATTTCCCTCTGACTATGGATTACATTAGCTCGTGATATTAGATAGGGTGTATTATGAATTAGATGGATACGGAATTGGCGCTAATGGTAAATAGAATAATAATATTATGAGCATGTTACAGTGCAAGAGAAAGGCAATAAACAACAATGGGAAAAATAAGATTGTCTAAAGGGCGGATCAAATCCATGCCTGGTATTCTGGTGATATTATAATGCTTCCAACAATGTTCTGTTTTTTGTCCATGTGGTATATTTAACTGACGTACAATAAGTGTGCCTTATGTGAGATTCTGGTTTAATAACGTTAGCTGTAAGAATTGAAATTGTAAAAGCCAAGAGTAAAAGTGTGACAATAATAAATTCAGCTGCAATAAACAAAAGGGTAAACAACCAAAAGGTTACATATATTGACTTGTGGTACCAGCGTGCCTTATGTAAGATTCTGGTTTAATAACCTTTAGTACTAATGATTGAAAGGAAAAACCAAGAGGTTACCTATTATATTGACTTGACTTACAAGTATGTTTTATGTGAGATTCTGATTAAATAATCTCGGATGTGATAATTGAAAGGGTTAAAAACAAAGAGGTTATAATGTATGTATATATTGACTTACAAGTGTGCCTTAAGTGAGATTCTGGTTTAATGACCTCAACTGTAATTGAAAGGGTAAAAACACAAAGGCTGTGCTTCAAAAATGTGCCCAGAATATGTAATGCTCATTCCACGGCAGTGTTGTTGCTCATGCTCATTACGCCTTTCAAATTTTATTTAGACTGGGTTGTGTGATCATATATCCAGCTTTTTTCCAATTCTTTGTTCATAGAAATCATTCTGCTCTTACATATTATTATGAATACTAGTTATTTCCTTTCCAAATTGGATATGAAGCGGACTGGCAGTCTGTGCAAAATGTTATAAGACATGAGTTTTCCAGCAGAATTTCGTATTTGTTTGACACCTCATTTTGTTTTCAAATAACATATGAAAGGGCGAAGATAAGAATCAATCATCTTTATTGTTTAAAAATGGCGCATTTTCATTATGTTACGTTATTTCTATACAAATGAGTTTCTTCACTCTGTTTATTTCCTTCCACACATTCCTTTCATGCATAACTTTAATTTCATAACAACGAAAAAATGTATATTAACACAACCATACATATATAAACGACAACTTCAAGGTGACTTATGCAATTACATGAAGACAAATTTCTTCAAATAATTTTTGAACAGTTTATTGTGCAAAATTCATTGGCATTTTAAAAGCAACATTGCGAATCCTACATGCTTTTCTAATAACTCAATGGACATATATTTCTCCTGCCATCGTGAATTTCCTCCCCATTCCATAATGCAAAACGTCGTGATGCTTTCAATTGTAGTGTGGTAGAATCAAATCAAGAAGATGTTATCAATATTCAAAAGATCTCAATTTTCTCAGGTAAAACATTCTTTTGTATCAGTTTTGTGCAAAAGCCGTCCCGTGTTTTGCTGTGATTTGTCATTTGTATTTAATATCTTGGATCCACCCTGTAGATTAGCAAGTGTTTTAAAGGAAGGTTAGGGTGATTGACGAATAAGAGCATTGGAGTAATGTCTCATCCCTGTGGGATGACTGTTCAGAGTTATCGTAGATCCGTAATGTGTTGCATTTGCCACGTAGTTTTGTTTTTAAGTATGGATGGTGTTGATATAATATGTGTGTGGGTGTGTGTATATATATAATGTGTGTGTGTGAGAGTGCATGTGTGTTTATGAATGTGTTCCATCTATGAGGTGCTGTATCTACTCTCCGGTCACAATTTCATTTTTTTCACTATTTAGTTTGTACACAATTTGTTTGTACACATCCTGTTTTGATAAAGAGGATACAATTTTCACATTATATGTCGAATTTGGTGCTGATAGATTTGATTATGGAAACGTTATAAGATACAGATGTGTGTTATCTGCATTTGAGGTTATGTTGTTTGAAAAATATTTGTAAAGGGTGAATAATAATCTAAAAAAACCAGTGGTGAACGAAAACCAAAAACCGAAGCTTGTGCAACACCGAAAAATAGAAATTGTTTTTTGAGATGTAGATAGTATGTCCTATCGTAACATAATGATGTCTGTCAATTAACAAAGACTCAATCTAATGAGGAGCTTGCTGTGCTGAAAGTTTCAACGGTTGACTGCAGTCTATGAATAAGAATAGCACAGAGACTTGTGCACTTTGTGCACCATTGCAACTCAATTACATTCAAAATTAATTTTATGTGGTGACATAACAACACATTCATAACAAATATTATCAAAGGTGACAAACACATTTTTGTTCATATTATTGTTCAAAAATGTGATGATGATGATGATGATGATGATGATGATGATGATGATGATGATGATGATGATGATGATGATGATGATGAT
>JARDUL010107065.1:0-11241 GCA_030265205.1 Dirona pellucida | reverse complement strand
TTATTATTATTATTATTATTATTATTATTATTATTATTATTATTATTATTATTATTATTGTTATTATTATTATCATTTTTAAATATTTTTTATTAATATTATTATTATTATTATTGTTATTATTATTATTATTATTATCATCATTTATTTATGTAGCCTTGTCACTGTCCACATAAGTGTGCTCAGCCAAACAGCTTCGGTGTCTGCTATAACAATAAACCCACTGACCTTCAGAGTGTCCTTCCATGTGGTAGACTCGCTTGCCAGTGTCCAGATCCCACAAGACAAGAGTTTTGTCCCAAGATCCACTGACGGCATGTTGGCCAAACACAGACAGGCACTAATGATAGAAAATACAATTGATTAGTTTTAGGTTCTAATTTTTGTGGCATCATCTGGCCATTATAAACTATATAGTCATCCATAGATATTCTTTTCCTTTCACTTATCTCTTTCTCTTCTTTTTCTTTCTCTACATTTAAAAAAAATAATATGTGAATAGAAAATTGCTAGTCCAAAAGCACTTGTTTAATTTTTATTCCAAAATGATACAAAATCGAAGTTAGCGTTAGACTGTCTATTCCTGAATGATTTTTCAACTGTAACTAATAAAAGGGAATTGGATTAAATATGATGAAATGATTGACAATTAAAAAAAACCCACTTACTTCAATTTCATCTGTGTGCAATCTCAATATGTAAAGTAATTCTTTGTTCACAAGAGACCAAACTCGAATAGTTCTGTTTAGAAAATAAAAGAGTAAAACAAATAACCAATAAACTCCAATTTAGTCAAATGACATATGGACATAAGGCATTACATAGTTCATCAATTTACTCTTAATTCACTCAAAATCAAACGCCACAGAACTTCTTTTAGCAAAGAGAAGTCAATTTCAAAAGATCAAAGATCTGATTCTACTCATTAAATTTCTAAATGTGAAAAGGTTTCTTCATTACCATAAGCATGTAAGATATTAGTGAAACCGTGAGCATTGCAAAGCTAGATATTTGTGTGAGTAAAAGTAAAATGATTGGCTCTAGATGGAATCAACTCTGAATATTTCAGTGACTGTCCGTTATAGAAATTATACCCTAAAGGGATCCAACATTTATTCCCTAGTTGTTTTATGACCGCAAGAGTGCTTGTCTCATTTACTATTTAACTGAAAAGTCATTAACAGTTTTATCTTAAACTTTTCATTACCGGTCAGTTCCAGCACTAACAACAAGAGATCCGACAACCTGGATATGATCCACACTTCCTCCGTGACCAATGAAAGTAAACGCTGATTTTCCTGAGGATATGTCAATGACCCGAATCACTCCATCACCACACCCTGTGATCACCTGGTTTCCCTGATAACAAAGACAATCAGATGAATATAATAATTACATTACATAGCTCCAAGTATAAATAGTATACAACAAAGATCACGCTTTCCATGATAAAAATAACCAAAACAACAACACTCAATTAAGGACTTTTAATAGCTCTCAATAAGTGTCAAGACCCAAATGCCATATTATGTAACAACACACAAGAAAAACAACCAGTACAAACAACACAAACTCACCAAAATCTTGACAGCCGTTACTCCATCTGAATGCCCTCCCACTTTTCGTTTACACTGACAAGTAGTTAGGTCCCATATCCGTAATGCTTTGTCTTCACTTCCACTTATCAGGCAGTTGCCTGAAATATACACATGACCTTGACATTTGATGACGTATAAATATAACATACAAATAAATAGGATATAATACTTGAATTTTTTTTAATTCTGTGATTTTTTTGGGTATGAACCCATTTTATTGTAAAGCGCCGACAAGCATTTGTTTCAAAATGGATCTTGGCGCTATATAAGTTTATAATTCATTCATTCATTCATTAGATTTTTCATCCCATCTGAAAATATTCTGAGAATTTGACAAGTAGGCATTAAGTCGCAAAAATATTTCTGTCAGTAAATATAACAGTAATAAGCAAAGAATGGTATTGGTATTTCCTTAAAAAAACAGTGAAATTTAACACCTTGGTTAACATAATCCCCTATTATATTCAGATTAAAAGATCTAATGATGCCAGTAGATGTTCATAAGTTGTCATCAAAAGGACCCACCTAGACAATCAAAAGCGTTGACTTTGTCTGTATGGCCCTTCATGACAGGACCAACAGTGTACCTCCCTTTTCTCCAGTTTGTTTTTAAATGACCAAGGCGTAAAAAGATGTGTTTCCATTTGCATATGGGGGAAAGTCTGCTGTCTTTTGGAACTGGAATAAACAGGTTGGAAGTGACGTCAAAATGAAAAGATATTTACATGCAAGTGTTCAATAATAAAAAATGTATCTTGAATAGTGAAAATTTTAATACAGTTGATGACCATTATAAGATAAGATATAAGATATACTTTATTTTCATCCCATTAGGGAAATTTGTTTTACAGACGCATAAGACATGGAGCATCACAGTATTGAAATAATAATAATACATGAATAATATATCTGCTGTCGCCGGAGACCAGCACCATACTTGCCGTCATAATGATAATAATAAGGAAAAGTAAGAATGTTGTGCAGAGTTCCACAACAAACACGTCCTCCATGCTATTGAACGGAAGCACTAGGTTATCATTGATAACTCCTTACCACACAGATCAAACACTGGTGAGTTTCCTGACACGTTGGTTCTAGACGGATAGAGAGACTCCTCCCCCAGCATGTTGTTATTCAAACCATATTTCAGCCAGCCTTGTTTCATGCAGAAATGTAACCTGAAAACAAAAGTCAAATACCTCATGAAATATATGCTAAGAGTTTAGAAAAAGCAAAAGTGTCTTTTGAAAAGACAGCAAGTGCACAATTCTTTTATAACAAAAGTTGAAAGCCGACTTCTATAAGAAAACACTGAATAATAATAAGCCAACCAAACCCAAAATCTTGATCAATTCAATAACACTTGTGTTTCACTGGCATATAATATTTATTAGTTGATCTTTTAATTTGTAGTCTGCTGCTTCATTTGAAAAACAACTTTATCACAAAACAAGTTTTTATATTTCTCACCACAAATTGTTGGCATTTCCAAATTGTCGCCATCTAATACAAACACCCTGAAAGGCTGCAAGACCTCTTGCATTCAGCAACTTTAGGATCTTGTCTACTAATTCAGATGGTAGAATTAGAGTGAAATCATAATCCATTGGTAAGACTGAAAAAGAAAAGGAACGATCACAGTAATTTATTGCACACACACTCAAAATCACCTTAGCAATAATTAGATATTTGTTTTATTTCTACTTATGTCTGATAGCGATTAATAGTGAAAACCTGAAAGACAATGATTATAAGAATTATGATGGTTTGAAAAAGGTAATGATAAAGATGATGATGATGATGATGATGATGATGATGATGATGATGATGATGATGATGATGCTAACAATGATACTGCAGATGACGATGAAGGTATGGCAGGAGAAAAAGATGGAAGAATAAGAAATTGAAAACATGCAGATAACAATAAAAAGCATAAGTTAAATAAGTATAAATAAGCTAGAAGTTAAGTGAGAATAATGAATCAATTAATAAGTCTGAATAAACAAAACCCACCCCTATATACAAATTGTGTCCGCTTTGTTCATAAATTAAATTTGTAAATAAGTCAACAAAACACTTCCAGGAGGATGTTATGTAGCGTACCTAAAGTTCCCACTCAGCACCGTTTCGAAGAGGCCTCTGTCCAGTCAGTGTCGCCCTGTCTCAGTCTTATATATTGGCAAGATGAAAGACAGTGGAATCTAATATCTATTGTCATATCAATGATCGAAAACAGCTCCTTGGTGCATTTGCTAAACAATCGTGTACAATGATCATATCTACTACGGGCATACATGCATTGTTTAAAATAAACTTGATTTTATAACGGGTCTTGTTTTATTTTTATTTTTTTATCCTTGGCCTTGGGTAACTACTGACGCTAGAAAAAGAGCAGAGAGTTACTTTCTCTTTATGTGTTTCTTTATTTAATTTTTAAGTATTGTTTTCTGAATTTAGACTTGTTAAATGTGTTTAGGTATTATGTTTAAGTTTGACATCATAAAGATGCTCGTTAAGAATACTTATGATACTATTAATCTGATAATTAGATTGCCGTTTCACTGAGATATCAGAATTTTATTTTCTTATACTTAAACAAACTCATGACGGTGACTTCGAATTTTATTGTCGGCCATAAAATATGAGTATGTTGGAAACTAAAGCATTTTGAGACACAAAAGTGTCAACTATGACAATTGTTGGTATATTTCAGTGTGTCATTTTCTAATCAAAGAATAATTTGATTTTCTCTACTGTTCATGTGTTTCAAGGTTTGGTCAATGCTTGGAAACACGTCGAATTTTCACATTTATTCCCAAAGTGATCTCCCCTGATCAGTGAACGTTTTATTGTTTTTCTTTTGTCCAACAGGAATTTTTGCTAATTTAGGATGTCAAAGAACGTAAATCAGTGAAGATCGTTGGTCATAACATTCTGATAAATATAATCAACGTATTATCGCATGGTTTCAGGAGGTAATTTGATAGTTATGTACTTTGCCAGAAGTTATTGTCAAAGTTATGCGCAACAAGTTGCTCACTGTTCTCAACTGTTCTGTGTGTTCACTGTACTACTACTACTACTACTACTACTACTACTACTACTACTACTACTACTACTAGTAGTAGTACTACTGACTACTGTGGTCACTGTCTCACTGTCTGTTGTTGTTGTACTGTGTACTGTACTACTTGTTGTACTGTTGACTGTTGCCTGTTGTTGCTCTAAGTTACCCTAACTCTAACTCTATACCACCGGAGCGCTCCCGCGTTCACTTTTCGTTTTTTAGTCAATTTCCATAGTTAAATTTTTCTTCGCACAAACCAAAGAGTCAGTGCAGACGGCAAGGCCATTCTGCGCATCGATAAACTGTTATAATAATTATAAACGTTTTCCTACGACCTGGGGCAAAAGAATTCCACTTTTCGGAAGTGAAACTAGACCAAGTCGAAAGTGAAACCGGACCAGGTTTGGAGGTGGGTCACATGATTTTGCCGAGTTGCCACTTTGGGTTGCGCTAGGACTAGGATGATATTTCGATTCGTTACACATCTAGATAAAAAAAAGTTAAGATTAACTTGAGTCAATCGGGAGTAAGATTGGTTGGTTTTTTTCTAGGTTTTACAGGGTGATCACGGGGCGATACATATTTTGTCGAATGTTTGGTTGCGCATTGACTTCACAACAACTTTTAACAATAATATTAATAGTGTGCAACTTTTATGACTGCGCCAAAAAACACGGGCCCCAACAAAACACTCGCGATCATACAATGAATATGAACAAAAAAAAAGGGGTAAACGCGCAAATGTGAAATGAACGCGATGTGAAAACTCAGCAGACATTTTTAAAATGCTTTAAAAACATATAGGGATATATATTTAAAATTAAAACGTGTCTAATTGATATTTATTAAAAAGTGATCAGGTGTGGGGCCACAAGTGATCAGATTGAGGCCTAATTGAATTTAAGTGTACACATCTCAACATAATTTTGTTGACACTCAATGACACCCTTGTAAACTTCTTCTTGGTTGTTTTTTTACAATGTTAAGAATAAGAAATAAGCACCTGTGTTTCATTCCAGGCAAAAACAATGGGAGATCAGTACCTTGTGGATTCCGTCTTTGAGGAACCTGGCAGACATTTGAGTCGTTCCCCATCCCCAACTCTAATCTACCCATTGCCTGCAACAAAGAGTGCTCCTGAAGAGCAAACCAGTGTTCCTGATTCAGCATTAGGTATATTACAAATATTTATCAAAGAAAACATTCACCTTTTACCTTAAATAATAATTAAGCATGCAGAAAGTGGGCTGATCACACATATATATATGTTCTAAATTATTCATATTTATAGATCTCTATTCAGCAATGTGCACAAATGGATTTGCACGGATGTCATGCCTTGACAAGGAGCTGGTCACAACATGTCTATGAGTGGTATTTTGGGGAACAGACTGTCCTTAGGGGGAATGGTTACTATGACTACAGATTGAATAGAAAAAGTCATGACACTTACAAGTAATGAAAGATATAAAGGCAAGATATTTCTTACACCACAAAATAGTAAAGATGTTCCACTTCCCATGAAATTTCCCCTCGTCAATCAATTCACTTCATTACTTGCACAGGCTACATTTCTTTTCAATTATCAAAACAGGCACCTCATTGGTTGACACGTCAGGCTGTGAGACATCCTTTCCCTTCGATCCTCCTGAGAATGTACTTGACCAAAGCCAGAACAGCATTGGTGGTGCTAACAGTTCTATTTGCAGAAGCATGTCAAGGTCACCCGAGAGCAGGAGGATGCGAAGGATGAGGTCGAGAAGTTCAAGGGAAGCAGCAAGCACATCCCCATTGTTGCCAGAGGAAATGCCAACTCCCAAGAGATCAGCCATGATTGTCACAGATCTTGACCAAGTACTATTTCTTTCTTTTTTTTCTAGTTCTGTTTGTCACAGCATTTTGTTCAAGTATCTTTATATATTTACACTTCTATTAATATAATCTCAAGAGAAGAAGTTGAGCCCCATGAGAGTTCTTCATTGTTTATGAATGCCACATCAGTATCTTGTCTCGATGATGATGTATGTTTAGAACCAGATCAATTGGATATATGTTACTTACGGGACCATCATGATGATCTACTTGTCTTAAATACCTGGTTGCTGAATATTTCTTTTGTTGAGCCTATGCAGATGTAGACATCTTAGCTCTGAGGAAGAAATCACCCAAAAAAATTCCCAATAATTGTCATTGTCTTACTGCTGGTTTTAGAAGGACAGAAACCACTTGGCAGAAAGTGAGCGCTAAATTGCACCAAATTAATGGCAATTTAACATTAGGTTCCTGGAAACGAAACAGATATAATCTCAATGCAATGTGTATATATGGATGTTTGAATTCTCTGATTGGGGTTTGAGTCTGTGTGCATCTGCACATAACTTGTATTCATATGTTTGGGACAGATTTGAAGACATGGCCCAGGATTGAGACACATCAAAAAGAGAATTGAAAGTTCAAAGTTTACCTACTGGTTTGGTTTTTGTTTTTTTTGGGGGGGGGGGGGGGGTAACATAGAGAAACCTTCTTTCATAAGGAGGAATATGCTAGGGTTGGCCTTTTTATTTTGGTTTATCTGCCAAATATTTTATTCCATGATTCCTTTTATATTCTATTATATTTTTTTTATTTGCTTCAAGTGAGGTTATATGAATATCTTGGTTAAAAAGTTGATGTGTCACTTAAATACAAATTCTAATTTGGAAATATTGTTTTGATATTTTTTCATCACTTGTATTAATTTGAAAGGCTATGGCTCAAATGGATGAGATGAAACTTCGATCAATCTGTGGCCAATCATCGAAAGAGGATGTTTCTCAATCTCCAAGTAGCGCAAAGACGTCTGTCAGCAGTGATAGAATCTATGAAGACGACGAAACAAACATAGATGAGGATCCTCAAAGTGAGAAAATCATGTCTGCCTTAAGACAAAAGGTAAAATGAATTACACATTACACGTTTTATATCTGCATCCAACTGTTAACGTTCTGTAATATAAAAAAAATTATATACGAATAATTAACCATGAATTTGTTCGATGCAACACCCACATACCACCACCACCACCAGGTTTGTGGTGCAGTATACTGCTTCATTATTTAAGTCCTTACATAAAGTCTTCTAATCTGGATTAAGGATCTGAGGGTATGGCATGTTTCATTATGTTGTAAACATAAATAAGTTTGCCTTACTTACTTTACTTTGCTTTATCCGTCCTCTTGTACCATCCTGGGTGTCGAGGGGAGAAAGAGCTTTTTGTCTGCAGGAAGTTTGAAGGCCTGGGTGGGTGGGATGTTGTGGGTCTTTAGAGTTTCTTTTACATCCTTGATCCAGGTCTTCCTCTGTCTTCCCCTTGTCTTGTACCCTGATATCTTTGTGTTTTAAGCTTTACTGGCAAGCTGATGAGGTCTCATGCGTGACAGGTGCCCAAACCATCTGATTCTTTGCCGTTGGATGTGGTGGAGGATTGATGTTGTTCCAACCGTTTCTCTGATCTTGGTGTTCTTGATCTTATTGTGTCTGGTTTTGATGACGGCTCTAATTAAATATCTCGCAGGTGGTGATCTTTCTTTCGAGACTTTTGGTAAGGGAGAAATATGTTTGCCAAAGGTTGGTAAAATTACTAGTTTTATAATGCAACTCAAGAGGTAAAAACCAAGGTAACAGTAACATTAAAAGTGATACTTAACAGGGTGATATGTCGTTACTCAGGGTGTCATCAAATTGTTCATACCAAGTGGACAGATCACCTGCACGTTCAAAACTTTCTACAAGTAAACTGAAATTCATTGAATTTTTTTTTTTCTCTCACAAAGTCTGTGGACAATAATCTATCCCCCGATGCGATGAGCACACCAAAAACGTCACACCCTCCAAGTGGAAGGAGGCGACAGTCGAGCAATGACAAGACGCCGCCAGCTGTCAGCTTCCAGGATGCGATCAAATGGCCTGACAATATTCAAGATGAACTCAAACTGGACAGCAAAGGGGACTTTGACGGTGAGGATAGATGATGATATGACTAAGGTCTTGAATAGTTCACTCTTAACGTTTTGGTGCATTTCCTTTCAACACTCTACTTTCCTCTAGTTTTTAGCGATGATTTAGTTGAATTTTATTCTTTTCTTATTCAAGAGTGTTGACTTGGTTCCGATATTTTCAAATTCTAAATTTTATGTTACGTATAGTTCTTTCGATTGATGAAGTGCTATGAAATTTTACACAGCATATACTGCATAGTCATAACCACTCAAAGATTATGTAAGTGGAGAAATCGACATGAGAGTTATCTTTATGGGGTTTTCTGATTTTTGCCTATATATGGAAGTTAATTGTTAAGCTCCATCCCGTGAAATCCTTGATGGTGAAAATAATTATTATATTTTAACATTGCTGTATTCTACATCACAAATAATTTTCCATTTTAAAGTCTGAATTTTTTAACACTATTCAAACCCCACTAATTTCATACAGCAATATATCTTCTCAACTTTTGCTAAGAATTTGTAATTGATAAAGATTAGAGATCTAATCTTTTAAAATATTATCGGTGACAATATATTTTTTTCTAGAAATTGAAGTTGTATTCTACTTTATTGGTATCTGTTATGTATTTTAAGCGGCTAATACATTGACTACTAATGGCTTTGCTTCCTTTTCATACCATTTACACATGATCTTGGTGTGTTTGAAAAAATACCATCTGTTAGCCCAGTAAATGAAATTAGAAAGCATTATTGACAAGATTGAAGTCATTTCTCAAAGAGCTCGTAGTTTTAAGAATCTTTAAGTATTAAGTCTTTGTTTTTCTTTTGTTATCAGGTGAAACTTTGACAACCTGGCTGTCGTCCCAATTTGATGCCAGCCATTATCTTCACGCTATCCTGACCCGACACGACTTGCGAGTTATCATGAGCCAAATTTGTACACATCTTCTCGCTACAGGTGTGTTGGTAGATGTCGAGAGGAAATATGTTGGGGATGTGTTCAAGGTAAGGATGATTTTTTTTATTACCTGTCGTTATTGCTTTTGAAACATTTAAAAAAATTTTGTTGAAGATTTTTAACCTTTTTGTGTTTGAAAAATGTAACATATTTACCCCAATTTAATGTAATCATTTACTCCTCTCATACTAATTCATATTCATAGTGTTATCAGTTGTATAGGGTGCTTCTCCCTTGAACTAACATCTTTACTCTCCAAATAATGATTGTAAACTTGGCAATCATCTCAATATAATTTTTTTTCCCTAGGAAATTGAACCACAGTGATATTATGTAATATAGCATTGACGTTAGAATTATTATAATTTTCTAAAGCAAATGTTAAAGAAAAAATCTTTCAATTTTGAATAATCAATTAACGAATGTGTAGTAATTGAGTTGCATCGATTATTTTATAAATCTAAAGTGAGTCGATAAGGAATATAATCATCAAATCACTTTTAATTTCCAGCAAGTTCATGTTATATCGTGATCTTTGAAAGTTAAATATGCCAGTCCTTAAGCTTGTTGCGAAAAATAATTTAAATTCATGGTGTCCTTGGTTGGCATTGGTCTTTGTATAGCCTTCAAAAGTGTATTTGATGCTTTTTGTTAAAACATCATTGATTTTGCTGATCAAAGTAGACTTAGAAACATATTTGATGTTTGTGCTACAGCTCAGAGTGACGAGAAATCTCCTAAATGTTACTGTATTATATTTGAATATAATGAGCACTTACTCAAACACCACACCAGAAACAGGATATTGTATTGCCGCTTAGTCAACTCACATGCACTGCTTAATCACAGTACTACTACTAATAATAATGATAATGATATAAATATACTTTATTTCATTGTTTCGGAAATTTTTGTACAGACTTGATTGTGAAAATATAGATATCTTGAAAATAAAGGGAACAGATAACAAACAAACAAGTTACTTCACATCCATGTTCTGTGACAGTGACAGGGTTAGAGTATAGAATTCAGTCTGGAACAAGCATGGATGTTGCAACCATTGCTAGAATGGAATGTCAATGTAACCTTTCACGCCTGTAGAGCCTGTGCAAACAGTTATGTTTTGCTTTGTTTTTTCATCTTTATTCCGGGGCTGTTTGTACATGATAGCCCATATCGCATCAGTATTCACGACACACACAATTCAGCAACTTAATATTAAACCTGTGTGGAGCCAGTTTAGTGAGTTTCCATGCACTTCCTTTCCAGGAACCTAGTGTTTAATTATAGCCATTGCCAGGTGTGATTCAGTGCACTCTTCCCACTAAATTATTTTTTTGTCCATGTAGAATCATCAATAAAACAATGATGGTGGGGAATTTTATAATTGATTCTATAAGATTCTATGTCACCTGCATACCCCTTAGATATATATAGATATATCCCTTCAATACTGTGTGTGTATGTTGTTTAGTGCAAAACAAACATTATCAGTTTTAGAAAACATTAATTCCTATGTATTTTAAGGCTGCCTGACATGGATAAAGTAAGTTTGATTTATCATCCTCTCTATCTAATTTATTGCAATCGTCCAAGCAACTTGCACTTGATTGAAAGCTTTCTGCATAAATC
>JARDUL010106954.1:0-11243 GCA_030265205.1 Dirona pellucida | reverse complement strand
AGAGAGAGAGAGAGAGAGAGAGAGAGAGAGAGAGAGAGAGAGAGAGAGAGAGAGAGAGAGAGAGAGAAGAGAAGAGAATTGAGATATACACACCATGTATGGGCCCTTGGAAATTCATTCTTTGTTCCCCACTTTTCTATGGTAAATAACTGTGGTCCACTGCTTCCATACAATTCTGAAAATCCATTCATGGGAACCCTGGATGTGCCGGTGACAAACTGAAGCAGTCTGGATCGCATTTCATTGGTACATGAATATACAGCCTGAAATACAAATGATTAAAGAGTATCAATTTAAAAATTCTCAATCGAAGAAGACTTTTTACTCAATACTGACATTTCGGTGAGGATAACAAGCCTTAAAATGTTATTTTATGGACACATTTAGTTGTTTATCGAGTCCTCTTATACAAAAGAAAGCAGTCTAAGGGCCAGCAACAGGTCCAGCTCTGAAGGATGATAAAGGGAAGTAAATCGAAATGTCAGAGAGGACCACACCACTCATCAAATGACACATGGCTAGAAATACTGTGCATCAGGTGATGAGCCCACAGCGTCCAAACACCTTTGCTATTAAATTGGACAAACGTGTGCCATGAGGTCCATATATTTTGTATCAATAGACACTTTCTTTGCTGCTTCTCTAATTGTTACTCCTCAGTCACGGGACAAAAGGGAGCTGCCACTCTATAGGTCAAAACCGTTGGCTTGGGTTTTCCATTTCCCAGGGTCGGTCTATTGTGAGTAAACAGTAGCTTGACAAACAACTTTCCAATTGTGAATAGGGAATCTCATGATCTTTATCAGTACTTCCGGAATAGCAAGGTCAAGTCGCTGGGGAAAACCAACTAACGATCTTGCCCTATTCAATTCACATTTGTTTGTTTAGCATAATATTTACGATACACAAAAAAGACTACACCAAAACCACGGTGAGCCTAATTTCATGTTCCACACACAGTGTGAAATTTATAATTGAATGAATTACATCTACAAATGAAAGGTTTGTGGTTTGTCATCCGTCGCAGACACAGACACTGAGGTTGATCCCCGCTAGATGAGAATATTTTCCCAATTAACAGTTATCGGTTTGGCCGATGGGAAATGTACGAATGGTGCAGAGTTCAAAACATAATGTTTTCGATCCGAATTACAATAACTCCTGGCTCTATGTGCTTGTCTTCCATTCTTAATCAAAGGTTACAGTTCTAATATTCTATAGAGGTGGTCACTACAATGCAGTATAATGGATACGAAAGGACCAATTCCTTATCTATTTGTCTTTGGTAATTTGAGCACAGTTTATGACTTTTGTATGAGTCCATCTGTGGGAAATCTCACAATAAGTCAGTTTCATTCTAGCCAAAATCATCCAATACGGGTTGAGGACATTAAAAACAGTTACTACATCTAATTTACCTTCCAGAAATTGATGATGACCGGATGGTTGGAATTGTACTCTCCTTTGTAAGCTGTGTTTTGTTTCCAGTTGTTGACATCTATGTCTTGCAAACCACACATTAGGAGCTAAACAGTAAAAAAAATAATAAAAAAATTAGGAAAAAAACCCCCCAAACTTACATCACAAGCTTCAATGATACATGTTTGACTCTGTTGGTAATATCTGTTAGAAAAGACATACACTGATACAATGATGGTCGTAATGAGGCGGGTCATACTACAGGCCATGTTAATAGTCATTTATTACAACCCCAAGAAATTTCAGGAATTAGATTTTTAAAAGAATGCAACAACATTGTGAATATAAGATAGCTGGTCGATTTCTGCATCATCATAATGAACAAAATGTAATTGATTGTGTAAAAGATCTCATTTTAGGTACTTCAAAAAGTAAAATCACCAAGGCTAAAGCTAAAAGAAATTTAAGATGAGACAACACTTACTTCTACTTCATTTTCATCAAATATCTGTAGCAAGTTTTGAGGAATCAGGGCATTAAAACCTTTCCTGAACGACTTCATCTGAGCATCCACACGGGCCGCGAACCGCCATTTGATAACACAGCTGTAAATAATTGATCACTTTCAATACATCAGATATATTACAAAGGCTTAAGAGGATTCAAGTTTTCAACACAGAGAAACAAAAACAAATCATATATAACCTCTGCACAACATTCATTGTGTTTAAGTCATAAGTCTGCTTCTGACAAACAAAATCCCAATCTCTTAAAAACCCACTTCTAGCTTGACAAAGAGCTATAAAGACAACAAAGTTTTACTAGCATATTTTCTGTGTCCATTTGTCTCTGTTATGACATCATCAATTTTTTTTTAAAAATCAAAAAAAATATCCACTTATTCATCACAAGGGGAAATTTGTCTTTAGGGGCTATTCAGAGGGTAGACCGGAATAACCCAGACGTCAGCTGCAGTGCAGCGCCACAAAGTGGGATCAAGGGCTTCAGAAAAAAAACAGTGCTTCCACCAGGTTTGAACCCGCGACCTCTCGAACCAAAGGTGAGTGACTTAGCCTATGCGCCACAGACTCCCCAACACTCAACATGGTTACTCTCAATCACAATTTTTTTTCTTTCAGTTCAGAATCTTAATTCTTCCTAGCAGAAAAACATCCCGTCTCTTTCGCTTAATTAATTTCAGGGTAGAGGTTATTCATTGTAGACAAGAAAATGGACAGAGCTCAACAACAACAGAAGTCAAGAGTAAGGTACATCAATTCAATTGTGGTCACACAGTGCTGGTAGTAAAATGATAAACAGCTTAGAGGAAGACCTGACCAAAGATATTCAAATATTAAAAAAAATAAAAATCAATGCTTATGATGGAACTCACTCAATATATTCCATTTTGTTCTCTTCGGTGACAGGAATATCCCTCCCATGTGGCTTCAGATCCTTTTCCTTGATCTGACAGACAAAAGAAGGATGATTAAACAAAATCATTACAAAACCTAGAAACAAAAGAAGACTTAAAAACAAAATTAATCATCAAATCATCAACTCCTAATATCTCCTCATCCATTTAAACAAATCCCATTATCAACATGGCTTTCACACATTAACATCTTTTTAAAATTGTATTGTATCAACTTATTAATTACAAACTTAACAGCTCCTTCGACAAATCTAGACCTACACAACATCAATCTTTTTTAAAAGCACAGCCGTTACAAGTTCAATGCTACTGCTTCACCACAAGATAATGCAGTGAAAGCTCAAGAATATTCCAGGTCGCCTGTTTCTCCCCTAATGAAATATATTCCAAAGAAGAAAAAAGATCCCTCAAATGAGACCATAAAGTCCACACAGTATTACATTACAAGTTCTGTTCTCAACAGAGCTCTGCTACACAAAGAAAAAGATAAAAGATAGAGATGAGTTTATGGTCTGTATCCCTGCACAAGTACAGGCTCACAGACTTACCATCGCTTATATCCCAGCAGGCTGTGTCGTTCAATGCAGCACATTACGCATTTGTCGAACACGCAATCTGGGAAGTCGCTCAGACATTTAAAAATAACAACCCTGAATAATAATAACTATATTTTTTACAATAATGACATACCTCTCCAAATTGATCTTCCTCAACTGAAAAACACATTTCTAGCACGGCTGGATCATTTTGCTGAATCCACACCAGGGAATTGTAATACTCAGAATCCTGCGCAGAGACAAATAAGAAACAAAATAAACATATCTACAATAAGTCTGGTGCTTAAGAATATGAGATTTTGAAATAGAATAAAAAACATTATTTGTCATATTATTTTGATGACAGACTAAATGCGAGGAGAGTTAGGTTGGTTGGGCAGTTCAGGCAATGAACTTTATATTTTATTGTTAGATCTACAGCATATCTTTGGCAATTGTGCTTTAACTTTAATATACTTTCTTATTTATATGACCAAAGATTATATCATGGACCACTCCTCTGGATCATAGAATATACAAAACTCAGAAAAGCATTTGCTGCGAAGGCTCCCAGGATTGAGAGAACTCTGTTCTTACTTCAGCTGGAGCTATCTTTAGAAATTCTTGCTAGTCCTACCCAGCCGAGGGTGGAGGTTCGGACTTGGAACGAGCAGTCCCACCCTACAAAAACATCCCTTGCTACAGAGACCTAGACTAGAAGTCCACAGGATTATGTCAACGAAGTAATTGTTAATTTGTTATCCATGCAATGAACCAGTCATAATAAAATCCTACTTACCACAGACTCCATGTCATTGAGGGTTATGTTCTTACACAACATCATCTTGTAGAATGGTCTAATGAAGAATGCTGCAAAGAGTAAAACAAGTGCAATCAATTTCTGTTTGTATCATCCACAACATATAAATAACCACTAAGATTCAATGGGTGAATTCAATTAACATATCCAATAAAACTGCAAAGTCTCCACTGGCAAAGATAAACTTACTGTTTTTGCAAATAAGGATTCAAAATGTAATCTTTTTCTTATACTCAGGCCACACTATTAAACTGGTTCTTAAAAATATCTACACTTGTAAATCGATTTTAGCATCATGATAATCGTGGATAGGCACTAGTATAGATGCCATTCATCATCATTATAATTGCCTCAAAGCAAATAGAAAATATGACAAAACTCACCATCTAAAAGTTTTCCATGAAAGACAGCCATGCCAGCAATGCGACCAATGAACTCAAAGTAACGCAGATGATCCTCGTTTAGAAGACCAGACAGTGCATTAATCTGGAGAGTGTAATTGTCTCTGAAAAAAAGAAGAAAAAAAACCCCTTTAACTTTAACCCACTAAAAAAATAAAATGTGATGATCAAACCATACATATCACACAAAAACGTTCTTTTTGTGGCCATTTCCCCACGACTTTTGGAAAAGCCTTTGTAGTAGTGCAGAAGTACTACAAAATATAGGGTTTTATACTTAATATTACGTTGTATTGAACAACAATATTGTTTGGTTTGTTATCAAATGTATTGTATATTTAGTTTGTCACTCACACCTACTAACATTGCCAACCATTTTTCTTCACGTTGCTAATAATAATATACCAAATTTTATTTTTAAAAACAATTTTTTCCAAACAACATATAAAATCATAAATATGCAGGTTCCTCTTTCTACTCACGTTGCTGAATATTCAAAAAGTCCGTAATATGGGTTGAACATCTCCTTGGAGAGTAAATAGAACCATTCTCTTGCCACGCCACCGTAATCCAGACCCACCTCACCATCAAACTCAATCCACAGGCGTGTTTTCAACACTTCTGAGTTTTTCACATTTGAGATGACACGGAATGAATCCTCGAACACACGTTGCCTTGAGACTTTAATGTCAATCTTGTTCGGTAGAGAGGACTAAAAGTCGGAGAGAACAGAAGAAAAAAAATGAAAAAAAATTTAAATTAAATTAAATTTTTAAAAAGAAGAAAAGAAATGAATTTAAAGGCACAATCCGTATCATATTTGACACAAAGAGGATAAAAACATCACCAAATCACACTTTTTAAAAAATTACATTAAAAAAAATTATTATAGAACAAGAACTTGGCCATGAGAAAAATTAGACCATTAGTTTCACAGTTTCCTTGTGAATACATGTATCATGTTCATTTAACAAAAGGACATACAGAACTCTCTGTCTGAAATAAAAGCACGCTCAGCACAAATGCAAAATGTACAGTCATGCCTTCTAAATGCACATTCTAATTTCCACTTGCCAAACCAAGACAAGTATGCCCAAAACCAGACTTGATTCCCCCATCACCAGCATGGTTAGAGCAATGCTGTGTAACCTCTTAGCCATCAAAAACATTTGCATCACGTCTAATTTTCATTCATAATTTCTGTATTTATCATTACTGGCACTTACTGGTTTTCTCAACTTGGACCTGAAATATTCATATTTTCGCTTGTAATCCCTGGAATATGGCACAGCCTGAAACACAAAGATGATAGAAATTACAAATATTGTGCACATGCAAATTCAAGGCAGCATAAAAATAAGATAAAATTGACAAACCGAGATTGAGAAAAAGTGGCACAATGCACCTATCTATGACACAAATTGTATTGTTATAATTTCAATTAATCGACTTTAATGAACAGCATAATTTAAAAAAATCAAACATTTAATAACAAAGGATATAACATTTTT
Source organism: Dirona pellucida (assembly GCA_030265205.1). Taxonomy (NCBI): domain Eukaryota; kingdom Metazoa; phylum Mollusca; class Gastropoda; order Nudibranchia; family Dironidae; genus Dirona; species Dirona pellucida. Next base: position 5,121 of record JARDUL010106954.1, on the reverse strand, counting down.
TTTAAATCAGCCAGATTGAAAAATATAGTGTGTGGCATATTAAAAAGCTAATCTAACACACCCATTGAATGAAACAATCTCTACTTTATATGCACGAACATGGAATTCTATCAAAATCTATTAATCAGTTAACAATGATGAGCCGAGCAATTTTTCCATTGCAACGTTGTTGGACACTTTGTTTTTTTCCCCTTTAGTAAAATGGTAAATATCAGAACTAATGAAAACCATACATATTGTTTCAGGCATAGTTTATACAAAACGTTTGCCCAATCATTTTTCATGCCTTGAAAGACAGGTGAAGAAAATACATAACACATTTTACTTGCATTTCACCTTTTTGACACTATTTCAGGTCATGCTATCATCGGCTTATTAGTATCACTGGCAATCTCTCTCACCAAATGAAAATAAAATACCTACCCTCAGCATCATTCAGACTGGGGCTTGAATAAACTGCTTTGGGTTTGTTACTGATAAAAGCTATTAATATATTACTGGTGTCAGTTTTATTGAATTGAGATCAAAGTGAATCTATTGTGTTTCTATTTCTTGTCCCTGGCGGTTTCTGTCTATTCTTATGGTGTGAATCACAATCGAGTGCATAAACTGCTCTCTCCTATATTTCAGGTCAATAAGCACTGTTGTACGCCCATATTCTTTCAACATCTCTCTCAACCAATATAGCTAATAGTTGGTTCATCACCACACATATTTATCCGCATCATAGAAGAAGCACACTTGTAATGTAACAAATTGATGGGGAATCAAATTTTTTGTGACAGACATCATTAACAAGATCATCATATATTATAATAAGAGTTGGGTTGTTCTTTGAAATTTTGTCAATCTATTGCAACACACTCTCTGAAAGTATCAAAGCTTTCCTGCCTATGAACTTCACATAAATGTTCTGTCATTTTAGTTTTTTGCATATTGACGTTGCGATTGCCATGAAAACAAAACAAAAAATCATAACAAATTTGAAAAAAAAAAGAAAGAAAGAAAAGGAGAAGAGACAAGGAGAAAAAGGTGAAATAGCTGAAAATCATTTATAAAAATCCAACTTTGGAAAATACAAAATAGCTGAAGTAAAAAGACTACAGGTGAATTAAAACAGAATTCAAAAAGAAAGAAAGAAAGAAAAAAAAGTCCACTAACTTGCTGATTGATAACTCTGAAACTAAAAGCAGATAGAAATTCATTTGAGACAAAATGGCACAAATGGCTCATTTTGTTTTCATTGTAACACAAACAAGACTTTCCTTCTGTTTGACCCTGTCTGTCAGGTTGACAGATTAATTGCTGGTATGTGGATGCAGCGATGTAAGACGTCTTTCAGTACCATGAACTATTGAAAAATTATCACTCACACACACGGAACGGGTAGTAACATATATCGAGTCTTTCAGTGTCAGGACAACTTGCATGCATGAACCAAAATCTATGATAGACATTAGGATGTGCCCATCGTCATTACATCTTTGGTATAGGTTTCTGCTTAGTTGTCAATGAACAACACATCACTGACATTCCCATTATGCATAGTATTTTGGCATGGATGGAATTTTTAAAATCTATACAAAATATTCTTATCCTTACAGGGCCTCCCAGCTTTTGAAGCCTCGGGTCCTCCCACTGTGTCTTCTTGTTATCTGGTGAAATAGAATAGTAAATTTTCAGTCCACAGAGGCAAGATAATGGTATTGGGTGCTCAAATGTAAGTCACATTCTCTCTTTAGATTCACTTTTTTTAAAAGGAGTCTTGAAATCTCAGTTCCAAATTTAGTTTCCGCTTTAATTGTATAAACTTTTTTATGAATTTGCAGTGACATGCATCATTTTGGAAAACTTGCAAAAGTTTTTCAAAAACAGCTTCCTGTACCATTTTAACTCACACAAAATATAACACACAAAATGATTGTTGGTAAAATTCACATTATTCTTTCAATTGTTAATCTTAAATTATACTATTGATAAAATAAATTTTCAAAAATTATGTATGTCATTAATCAAATTCTAAAACAAATCAAGCATTTAAAAGAAGCCAAAAACAAAATAGAACTTTTGAAGTTGTGTAAGTACAATTTTGTCCCCATTTCGATTATTAGTTCAAAATGCTATAAACTTGACCTAATTTAAAAAAATTAAAAGATTATAATGGTATATATAGGACTTACTATGATCAATGAAGAAAACACGCCCATCTTGTAATGTCCTTTCTTCCCATCCAGGCTGTAATAGAGGAAATAATTATCAAGTTGTTTTGTTTTTTGCTCTCTGGAATGTTTAATTCTTTAAAATACAGGATGACTATAAATACTGTACCCAATTTCAAATATCTATAACGTCAAAACTTATTGGAATACATCTCTAACACTTATTGGAATACAATTGTAACAATAGTTCCTCATGTACGTAACACTTTAAATTTCCAACCATACCAAAACATTTCAAACTACTACATCATCAATACTAAAAGATAAATAATTTGGGTAAAATGTTTCATCCTTGACATTATACAAAGCAATAATTTACCGGTAAAGGCCCCAGATTATGCAATAAATCTTCAGTGGAGGACGACCTGAACAAAGGACTTGGAGACTCCCTCCCACGCAACGATCCAGGACGTGTTTTCTTCTTGCGAGGATCTTCCTATATTTCCAAATTGGAAACAAAAGCAGAAAGAAACAATATAACGGAAAAGAAGACATCAACATCATTCTCTAACATACATTTTTTTTCTTTCTTATTGGCCACAGAATCTAATAAGAAGAATTTGACAAAAATTGCATTTATCCGTTTCAAAGTTTTATGTATTCTTGGATATGACAAAGGCAGGATTTCTAACTAGTACTGATGTGTTGAATGACATCTGAAAATATTTCCTTTATCATCACTAAAAGTTTTGCATAATGGACATGGATAAAGGCAGGCATTAGTTGACAATTAACTGGTCTCCCTTTGGTGTCACTGTACATTCATTGCTATTTTATGCTAGGAATGATCAGAACTTTTATCATTATCTATTAAAAAAACAAAAACAACCCCCCAAAAAAAACCCCAACCCAACCAAACAGACAAACAACTTAAATGTAGAAATAAAATACATTTCTAAAAACATATTCTTACCCAGCTTGTTGCGTGTGTGTTGTGATCAATGTAAAATGTTCTCCCATTTGGTGCAATTCCAATTGCCCATCCAGCCCCCAGGGGTTCTTCCTCTTCTGGACTTTCAGCTTCCTGCAGCACACCAAAGCAAGCACATCGTTAACATATCGTCATTTCTTCTTGACATAATTCTACAAAGAGCATAACCTACTTGATCAATTTTACTAAACAATAACGTGTATGGAACAAGTTAAACAAAATTCATCCAAAGCATTAATAGCTCTTTTGCATCAATAATTGGACAAGTATCTTTTCTTTAAATCTAAAATATAATAACAACAGATAGAGACAATCAACTCTTCCCCCTACATTGTATCACAAAGCAACATGAAAATAAATTGTTATTTCCCCTGGAGTCCTATCACTTTTCACTCTGTAATATAGGTTTCAATTATCATCGACAGATATTCTCTCCTAACTTTATTTTATTACTTGCATCACTTAATCTAATAATAACGTGAAAACATAATCAATAATACTTACAGCTGCAGTAGGCATGCTACGCCGCTGATGCTGGAAAAAAAAAAGAAGAAGAAAAAATGAAAGGCCAATAAAGGTGATGACAAGAATTCAGTTTGATTGGAATGTAAGTTTGTCCCTTCCAATCAAACAATGTTTTGTTTTTGTTAACTGAACATTCTTATAATGCAAGCAGTTTGATGGCAAACACCATGCTTATCCTTCATCCACCAAGTGTGGCATGACTTAACACAGAGCTGGAAAATATGTGGATAAAAAATTAACACGATGAAACCATCAGAAAAATCAAAATAATATTAATGCATTTGTAGAACACTGGCACGTTACTAACCCGTCGTTCCTCATTATTAGCGATATCTGTTTCACTGATGGATGTAGCTATACTGATAGTATCATCTTGACTGATATGTCGCCTGTTTCTATATAGTTGTTGAGCTTCTACACTGCGCTGCCGCTGCATCTCCAGAGCAGATGGACTTGAAGTCGAGCTGAAAATAAATTGAAGAAAAAAATAAAAATAAAGCCATTAACATTTAATTTCGAGTGAACTCACATGTGGTCCATCTCAGATGAGAACACATGAAATCAGGTGTGAACATATCTGAAAACTATCTTGGTTCCAGATCGAACCAACAAAATATTGTGTGTTATTGACTATGGATGGATGGGGCAAAAAAAACAAGAAGAAAAGAAGAATGCCAAGCTAACAGCAATACAAGGAAATGCAGATTGTGTTTATTAACCAGCCGAAATCAAAACACTGAAACATCATGGGGTTTGTGAGACTAGTGCGTAATCCTTTTAAAAAAAAGTGATTATATGGGAACTTTCACGTCACACTAAATTTTTCAGGTTCAGCATGTAGGATATCTGTCGAACAGGGTGTCTTTTCAAGATGACTCAGAGTCTTTAATGAACACAATCTGAGAAATAACAGCCACACTATCTATGTTCACACCTGGTGAATTTATCATCTCATTAAATTCTCCCCAGCCTGGCCCTTCCTATTGACCTACCTGGTGGGTCTCTCCCATTGTGTGGTACGGGTCTCATGGTTAACATAATACAGCCTTCCATTCGCATCGCTTCGTTCTTCCCAATCTGATGGCAATGTTGAAGTCCTGAATGAAACAGAAACGGAAAAGTTGTAGGCCTATGTCTACTAAGCATCACTCAACTAAGCATACTATCACAACTTCTTCCATAAAGGATTATAAGTCTTATTAGCCAACCATGACATGGATAAAGAACAATTTGCTGATCGAAGAGCATTAGCCATTTTGAATGATATGATACATCAATCGAAGACTAACCGAAAACATGCAAAGCATTATATGATATATGTCCCATTCTGAAACCTAATAGTAAGGTGTTGAATTGAGTCAAAAAATTTGAACCTTTTCTCACAAATCCCTCAATCAACATTTATTATCCACTTCTAAAAAAAGGAAAGTGCTCTTGTTATTTTTG
>JARDUL010106510.1:0-10485 GCA_030265205.1 Dirona pellucida | reverse complement strand
GATCTAGCTGTATGTGTGGCATTGATGTATTGTATATGACAGATCTACCTGTATGTGTGGCATTGATGTATTTGGTACGACAGATCTACCTGTATGTGTGGCATTGATGTATTGGATATGACAGATCTACCTGTATGTGTGACATTTATGTATTTGGTATGACAGATCTAGCTGTATGTGTGGCATTGATGTATTGTATATGACAGATCTACCTGTATGTGTGGCATTGATGTATTTGGTATGACAGATCTACCTGTATGTGTGGCATCGATGTATTTTGTATGACAGATCTACCTGTATGTGTGGCATCAATGTATTTGGTGTGACAGATCTAGCTGTATGTGTGGCATTGATGTATTGGATATGACAGATCTAGCTGTATGTGTGGTATCAACATGATGTATTGGGTATGACAGGTCTAACTGTGGTCGAAAAGACGATGTGCTGTCAAACAATTAAGGCAAATTAACATCCTCACTATATTTTTACATAGCTTTGTTAAATGTTAAAATGTAGATCTGCAAAAGGAAGGCTTGTGTAGAATCTTCAAAGAATATGAAACGAACAAACAAACAAATATTAGAATGTTTCAGATTGCCCTCTCTTCGTTTGGATTTACTTCCATTTATCTTTTGCATTTCAGAGCTTGCCACACGGCTGGCCCCAACATTGCTTCCTTTGATATAAAGGGGACTCAATAAACAAACGTCTGTAACTGTAATGAGTATAAACCCCCAAGTCACATATGTTACCCCCCCCCCCCCCCCACTCCAGATTTTTACTAGCTATGTCATTTTTTGTTTGAATAAAAATATGGTTGGTTGTTTTTTGGGTTTTTTGTTAAATTGTAAAAGCCAGGCAAATATTATTCTATCATGCCATAGTTATTATTATATTATAATGTAATAATTATTATCTTCACATTTTGTTACGATTGTTATTAACAACACACTGTTTTAATAATATAATAATATCTGCGCTGCATGAAGTCTGTATCCAAGCTCATACCGATAATTCGTAATGATTTTATATCATCATTGTCAAATGTCAGTGGAAATAACTTGTGTCAAACAGTCAATACACTGCCAATGTTTCAAGTTGATATATTTATCTTCCGTTTTACTCACAATAAAATTTACGCTGAGAAAATGTCTTTTAAAATGGGTTGTTTTTTTCTTCTTTCTTCATTATTTTGATTTATGAAATATTTACAAGAATAATAAATTGCCTTTGTTTTGGTCACAAGGGCAATATATCTTCATGGTATCTTTAGACTGTAATAAGCCAAGTGTCAGACGAAGAGCAGCGCTGCAATGGAAGGCAATAATATAGGAGATAAGTCACTTCCTCAAGGGATCCAAATAAAAAAACAATTTAAAAAACACAATACCGAAAGGCAGCCTGGAACCCCTATCATCGTGTTAACGTCCCAGCCACCTCACCTCCTTTTCAGGTGTATTTAGGTTTTGGAGTTGTTTGGAGTTGACGTACATGATTTATCCCCAACATGTCGTGTCATTCAATATAATTCTCAACTCCCTGCATATATATAGTAAAGCAGTCTGTGTTAGGCTCAGGTGGCTGAGTGATTGGGCTACTCGTCTCAAGTCTGAAACGTGGCACTCATTCACACCTGATTTGAGCGAGGAAAATGTGTAAAGAGTCTTTCCCAATAACTCAACATCGGCAGCTACAGTCAGGATTCAAACCTGGGATCTCACAATAATGACACCAGCACCCTAACCACCTGGCTACCAACGTCACATAATCCGATGGGCTGTTTCTTGGCTCTAGAAATCTTGAGTTTGTTTGTTATCTGTTCCCTTTAGAACCGTAATAAAACAGAGTAGGGACCAGCTCTGTGTCTGGCCGAGGACAGTGTACAAGGCAGAAGGAATTGATGCGCAGACCCAGCTAAAACGTATCCAGGTTAAGTGCAAGTCTGTGCCCCACTAGTGCACATGGCCTGATACAGAGCTAGACGATCTATGGATTAAGATTGTTAAGGCAAGTAGGGGATCAGCCCACTCTGCCAATAAACCTTGTTTGGTACAAGAAGCAATGCACTGTTCAATATGACTCATATCTGGACCAGACAACATGATATTGTAGCCTCAGGTGTTCCCCAACAGCTATAGAAACTGGAAATTGTACCAAAGTGGCACAGACATCTTGAGTTACGACTCATTTTTTTGTGAGGTACCAAAAGTATATAAATAAATAGATAAATGGAATTAATATTTATGGTTATTGGATTGGTAAGTCCCTATGTCGGCGTAATTTTCTCGCATGATGTCAAAAATCAAAACAACAATTGACAACTATTGATAATCAATTAGCTATAACTTAAAAACGCTTAATCCAAAACTAGCGTTAGTCAAAACATTTTTACTAGTCCCATAACACTAATTTCTTCGCCTACTTTGTTGCATCAACCTGAAATAATTATTTGAGCATCCCATAATAGAATTGAAGGAGGTAGTTAAAATCGTGCCCAAGTCACCAATGAGTATTTTTTTCTTATAGAATAAAACAAAACCCTGCATAATGTCAACTTGAGCAGGTAGAGCAGAGACCAGAAAAAGGTGCATAACTCTATATATATTGTAACTAGATTCTTGAAACTTGTTATGAAGATTTCTCTCCCCTTATATTTTTAAATACCATCACTCCTCTATTCATTCCTACTTGTCTCTCCTAATCTAGTGAATATCAAATACATTTTTGGCGCTTATTTTCTTGTTATTTTTCAGTTTATTCATAAATCCACACAGATCTGGAGTATCAAAGAGTTCCCCCCTGGAGGTGAAATAATAAAGTATTATCTTATCTTATGTTAAAGATAGAATGACTCTTCAAAGTGTTTTTCTATCCATTTGAAAAGTACCAAAATAATGCATGTATCGACATAGCATAGGCAATGACAGAAAAAAAGGGGCACGGACACAAACCAGTCTTAAAATGTTTACAAAGTTTAATTTGTTACATTCCAATTCTATCCAGTGTAAAAAATCATCTAGTATTGACAGACGACAGAATGTAACCTGCCTTCCCTCCCTGAGTATTTGCATTGATTTCTCCTTAAGTCTAATCCAGCTAGATCACTTAGTGACAAGTCAACAACAAATATCCCCAACCCAACTAGGATGATAATGATGATGATGACATGTGAGAAATGGGTGATGATGGAACAAATAAACAATGTCATGTGAGCAATGTGACCTCATTAGAAATCAATCACACATACAAAAAAATTAAATACCTATTGTGTAGAAATATCATGACTAATTAATGCTCTTGAAGGTCACGGCCATGTCCTAGTGCCCAAACCCTAACACCGTATTTCAATTTAAGAATAATAATAACAATCATTTCATGTTCAATCAAAAAGGATAAAATTATTCATATGGCAATGTGAGAAGACGAAAATAATAAATACAATCCACGCAACCAAAGACAAAAGCTATTCGTGGTCTGAATGGTGTCAGAATGGTGTCAGTGGTCAGACACACACACAACTCACCATCAAATGTCTCTCAACTTCAAAATTTCTTAACCCCCCCCCCCTGAAAAACCCCAACAACTTTAGCCTTGAAAATGTAGATATTGAATTTATATAACGCTCAACTTCCACCCAGGAGTAGTCAGTGGCGCTTTACAATTTAAAACAATTATAAAATACAATATTAAACAAAGCATAAATAATGAGGTAAAAATATATTACAATGCAAAACATCAGGCACTATTAAGGGTGAAAATAAAAGTAAAATATACAATCAGTAAAAGTCGGTCTTTAAATTTCTTTAATAAATATCTAAGTTTTTACTCGATCTAGTACTAATAGTAAAGCTAATTTCATTCCATAAGATGGGAAAATCAGTTAGTCATTGTCAACAGATTAATTCTGGTTAAGCCGCTACCTGTCCAGACACCTAGTCCTAGTCGGGTCATTTCTATACAGTCTACTCCCAATCGATATGACGACCAGTTCCTTCTCGCCACCCACTGGTCATATTGCTCTGTGTGCCTATGTGTCTAACTGTTCCTGTCATTGACCTCAAGGTGGTTACTGTACTCCTAGCTTCTTCTTGAGAGACTCTGGCATCTCTGGTGGTGGGGGTCGGGGCAGACGAAACACCACCTTGACGGTGTCATAGATGAACCACTGTAGAGCAGTCAGGGTACCGATCATAATAATCCTTGGGAACAGGCCCTTCCACATACCTGGCAAACACAAAGTTTCAATTCATTACACGTTCCACATACCTGGCAAACACAAAGTTTCAATTCATTACACGACTAATAGAAAAGAAAAAAACAAATTCCCTTTATTAATCCCAGTGGGGAATTTATCTCTAGAGTCTATTCCATGGGTAGACCGGAACAACCAAGGCGACAGCTGCACAATGCAGCCCTGCAAAGTGGAATCAAGGACTTTACAAAAATAATTCAGTGCTTCCATTGAGATTGGAATCTGTGACCTCTCAAACCAAAGGTGAGTGACTAAACTACTGTGCCACCAGCCTCCCCATTAACCCATGAAATGGTCTGCCGCCGCCATAAGTTGGGACAGGTTAAATCAGCCTTATGTAAAATTGTTATATGACGACCGTGGCTAAAGACATAAGTAAGAACTCTGCACAATGAAAAATAGAAGGGTTTGTAATTTTAGTTTCTGTGCAAACAATCAAGAGAAGTCATTTTGAAATTCAAAAAAAGAAAAGGAAAGAAAAAAAAAAGAAAAGAAAAAACAGTCGTTTCGAAGTTAATAATTACTAGTTGTAAATTGATCAACGGTTCCATCAATGCTGTCATAAGAGAATAGCTCTGTATTGTAGTGAAAATATATTTCAACTTATTTGAACAAAATAGGAATTCAGAAATTATACTATTTTACACAATGGTTCAATATCAAGCCAGACATTTTAAATCATGATCTCCGAAGTATTATATTCATCAAATGCTTCACAAATGAACTCTGAAAATAAGAAATGATGCCACACATTTTGCGTTTAGAAATTAGACACCAGTCGGATTAAGAAATATTAAACTTTCATGTTTTCGCCAGAAGAGATTGAATATTTCATGTGATTTTTCACTACTATAAACGTTGAATATTTCACCCTCAGCATGTGCCTCATGTCAGACCTATCATTTATGACCAAATCAAATGTAAACAAAAAGAAATCATCTAGATTTTCTTTGCAACACAAAATATTCAAAATGACAAAGCCAAGCTTGAATGTCACTTTTTGACAATCAAATTGATACGTCCTAGAAACGTGGCCCTATTTGTCGGGAGGCCCTCGAGATAATCAAATTAAAATAATAATATAATAAATGACATGTTATATAGCGCTTATCTCCACGATCGTCACCATGCTCTAGGCACTTTACAGTAGCACATTTGCCCCAGGGAAGCAACGGAACACTCAGCACTTAATACGCCACACGCTGCCTGTTAGGCGCGAATACAATTTTTCGACAAGGACAAACGCTGCTTACAACAATCCCTCTCCGATAGGTGAATGGTTCTCTTAATTAAAAACTAGTTGCACATCCATATGCAACACAAGATGATAAGCTATTCCTTACCCATCAACCCGAGTGATTTTCCAACAGATACGAAGCTACCTCCTTCCATCTGGTTCAGCTTGGAGACGACGGTGTCGGCAGGATGGGAAACGATGGCACAGAAAATTCCAGCTGTGGAAAATTTCAAATGTAAAGCCACCATGAGGACAAATGGAAGAGTGAAATGAAAAACCCTACAAGTTATTGTCGCTACGATTTTTTTTCTTCATTTGTTGCAGTCGCAAATTTTAGCATTGTAGCAATGGCACACAGTTTCAAATTTACTGCAAAATTTATTATTTTTTTGGTGGTAAAAATTCATTAAAAAAACCAGTTCTCATACTTGTGATGAAAACTACAATTATGACAGAATTATAATTAACACCTGAATATATTAATGCATGACGATCAAAAGCATCAATGCCCTGTCCTCTCTTTATAGTTTCAGTTTAAACCTAATATTTAACGTTGTATTTCTTTAGTTAGTTTAATTCTAATTCCCTTCAACTCCTAATCCATTTCGTTGTCAGGGTTCGTCTTCTAGCGATCAGTCCATTATTTTTCATGACATTTCTTCCCTGAATCAATTTTTTTCAGGCAAGCAGGAGATTAGCCCACTGTAACAAAGATAAAAAGATACGGGATGGGGCGGCCCCCAAACAGGCCCTGAAACCGCTTGGTTGGATCTTCGTTTGAGGCCTCTCTAATATGGTAGGACCTGTTTAGCATAGCCCTCAATTTAATTTGATCACACAAGCTGCTTCGTCACTACAAGACGGGTTTCATCGCAGATGCAGGCTATGAGTTATAGTCATAATTTTAAAAATATATTTATGTGGTAGTTTTTTATTTTGTACTCCTGTCTCATCATAGGTAACGGGACCAAGTATGACTTTGATGAATCAACTTTGGCACTCAAGACTGCGCTAGGATTTAAAAAAAAATTCAAAAAGAAATAAAGTCTTCACAGCATTTTCCCATCTCAGGCACACATATACACAAGTAGCCGACAATTGAATTGCCATACATACCGATGTATCCAGCAGCAAATGTGACGACCAGCTGTTCTCCCTTTGTACAGTCTGCCCTCGGTTTAGGAACCACATGCTTGTAAATGACTTCAACGGTTCTCTCAAAGCAGGCAAACTTCATCATGGTGTATGGAATCTGTCTTCCCCACAATGGGACGATGCCCTTGTAAAAGCCAGCGTACCCTTCCTCCTTGACAAACTTGGGGAAGCCTTCCCTCAATGTCCCAGCAAAGCCTGGTTTGGTCTGGATACGGACCTTTAGGGCCTCCATGGGGCACAGGGCAATATCAGCGAAGAATTCAGCTGAGGCACTGGCAGCCAAATACAAACTGGTGCGCCACAAAAATGAATTTTCCTGCGAAAAGGAGAAAAAACAAAACAAAAAACCCAAAATGGCAGTTAATTGATTTCTTCTCTTCAACAAAGAAAACAGTTCATTGTTTTTCATATAATTTTTGCAGAATAGCGTATTTGTTTAGCAAGTAATAATAATAACAATAATAAATAGCATTTATATAGCGCTTCCATGATCGTCACAGTAGCACATTTGCCCCGGGGAAGCAACGTAACATTCAAACACTTAATACGCCACAAGCTGCCTGTTAAGCACAAATTCAATTTTTGGACAAGGACAAACGCTGCTTACAGTCGAGGGACCTCCCAATTTAACGTACGTCTCCGATAGGACAAGTAGCTGCTATTTTTCCATTGAATATAATAGACATACTTGTAATGTGACCCCCCCCCCCCCAAACAACATGCAAATTGATCAACATCTAACTTATTGCCATAAAATTAAAAAATTGTATCAAAGTAAAAAATTAAGAGAATGTCAAAATACATTTTTTTAAAGACAAAAAACCCTAACAAAAAAAAAACAAAAAACCTAACAACCAAACAACTCAACTCACCTCCCCAATCATGTTTGAATAGATAATCTTGAAAACTTCATAAAATCCAAATTTTCCGATGCCCTGCAAGGAATATCCTATTATTGTTGGTGCCCATCCTTTTCCCAGCGCTCTGAATCCTTCCTCTGCCACGGTCAAACGGAATCCTTTGATAATTCCTCCATATTTATCAGAGTCGACTTGAATACGACATTTGATCAGATCTATCGGGACCATCGCTGTGTGGGTCAGACCACAACTCAACATACCACCAAAGCCACACAAGGCATAAAACTTGGCAGACGCTGGCTCACAGCTGTATTGTTCTGTTAAAAAAAATTAATGGTGAAGAGGTTAAGACTTCACAGTAAGCAAATATGATAAAATAGATACAATAAGATTAGATAATACTCTATTTACACCAGTGCAAATTGCAAAGGATGAACTGAAACTGAAACAAACAAAAAGAGGTTTCTTGTGAACATTTTCAAATTCTTTATATTACAAGTGGAAATTATTTAAGATTGTTTGGACATGCCAAAACAAACCAAGAAAGGGGCTTATTAATACCAATCATTTGGGGTCTTGTCACTGTCACCTCTTAATCTCATCTTACTAAAAGACTGAGAGCTTTTTGTCTGGTTAGCTTTAAGACTTTGGGGCATAGAGGTCTCACGTTTTGTGTTCTGCCCCAGACACAGAAAGTACCGCATTTGATTCATGATAGATATGATAATCTAAAAAAAGGAAGTATCACTTCTGTCCCAGACACCGAAAGTACCGAATTTGATTCATGATAGATATGATGATCTAAAAAAAGGAAGTATTGCTTCTGTCCCAGACACTGAAAGTACTGAATTTGATTCATGATAGATATGATAATCTAAAAAAAGGAAGTATTGCTTCTGTCCCAGACACCAAAAGTACCGAATTTGATTCATGATAGATATGATAATCTAAAAAAGGAAGTACTGCTTCTGTCCCAGACACCAAAAGTACCGAATTTGATTCATGATAGATATGATAATCTAAAAAAGGAAGTATTGCTTCTGTCCCACACACCGAAAGTACTGAGTTTGATTCATGATAGATATGATAATTAAAAAAATAATATAGGCCTAGATATATTGCTTCGGCTGATTGAAATTATACCAATGGTGCTGAGTTTGAAGCATGATGATTGCTAAATATATTTACTGATTTGTCTGGCTCAATAAGGAGTGGAGTCAGAACACTAATCTAGTCTTCTCCGATGCTACGAAAAACAAGAGGTTCTGTGTCTACATTAGGCAGGTGAAAGAACCCATGAGAGTTGCAAAATTGTAAAGAATAGGCCAATCGCGGGTACGATTTTATACACAAAATTTAAATTCTATCTAGACACAGTGGGTCGATCACATGCTTGTCATCAATTCTTGATCCAAAACGCTTCCAGTTCTATGTCCCCTATTGCGGAATAAAATGGAATGGATAATAATAAGAAAGAAAAAAATCATTTAGATCAGGTCCAAATAGTCATGACTTTGGTAAACATGTAGTCTTCCTAGACGTCTAGACCTATATCATTTTGGTCCTATAGTATCGTAATTATTCATTTCTATATTCAAGTAATCTTATATATATATCAACACTAACCCTGCACCTGATATACTGGACTACTAATCCAATTAAAAGCCCATCTGATGGCACAAAATAATAAATACAGAAACTAATTTACCACGAAATTTAAGTTGTTTGCTATTTTAGTAGTTTACATTAGACTATATACCAACTAGCTAGATAAAAAGTATATTTTTGGATTGTTGCCTTCCCTACTTATCTAGTCCCCAATATGTATAAAATACTAATACCAGGAACAGAAACATACCTGATGGAGCTGCAGCAGCAATAGTTCTGGTTGCATTGACATTGCTTTCACACTTGGCTTTCACAAAGAAAGGATTACTGAATAAGTTACTCCTGTTTGATGGTGTGAATGAATTCGACATCTTGGAATCTGACATGGGCATCAGTCAGTGTGAATGACAGAGCAGAGAGAGAGAGAGAGGGAGTGAGGGAGCAATCATCAATTATCATTTCATCATACTTTGGACTTTGGTTTTGATCTTGGAGTGTGTGTGTGGGGTGGGGGGGGGGGGGGGGGGGGAGGGGGAGAGGGCGAGGGCGCGCGAGGGCGAGCGAGGGAGAGAGAGAGAGAGAGAGAGAGAGAGAGAGAGAGAGAGAGAGAGAGAGAGAGAGAGCATTAACTCATCAGACTTCACTAAGTCATTATATTATACTTAATCTAAAACCGACACAAAAATACATTAAAACATGCAATATCTAGGAATATTAATAATGACAATGATCATCATATCCGTTACCAACAAACGTCCGAAGAGCTGTATTTTGGTTTCAGTGTCGGTGATATCCTTCCTTGATTGAGTACTGTCCGGAGTTTCTCCCCGTCCGCTCTTTCCACCCCCGTCAAGGTTACTTGCGTTTCTCATCGTTATTTTTTTTCATTATCATTTTTTGGCTGTGGAAATTCATTGCCTGACCTAGTTCAATTCATTGCCTGACCTAATTCGTGCCGTTTGTTTATGACCATGGAGTTATAAATACGAGTCAGGTGCCGTGTGATCATGTGACAAGTCTATATTTAGAGTTTTGCTGGCACTTTCGCCGCAAGATTACCCTAGACATCAGAGTATGTGTACGTACCTTTCTCCGAGTTTACCTGCTACAAGCAGTAAACGGTAAACGCGAGTAGAGGCTGACAAATGGCCAGAGTGAAGACTGTTGACCCTGTTAATTTTCCTACTTTTTTTCTCTTGTGACCCAACAGCCATATTGAAAATATCATAGAAACTACGTTTTATTTTGTTAAAGACGCTTTAGTTAGAGATAAGATTTAACATTGTTAATAACAACTGACGATTGATGATGATGATGATGATGATGATGATGATGATGATGATGATGATGATGATGATGATGATGATGATGAT
>JARDUL010106400.1:0-11254 GCA_030265205.1 Dirona pellucida | reverse complement strand
AGAGAGAGAGAGAGAGAGAGAGAGAGAGAGAGAGAGAGAGAGAGAGAGAGAGAGAGAGAGAGAGAGAGAGAGTGCGTCTGTGTGTGTGAGTGCGCTTGTGTGACTTTGAGGGATGTAACTGTGCGGATGAATTCGTGAAGGCTAGTGTTTGTGTGGGGGAGGAAAAAGGGGGGGGGGGGACTATGTGAGGCATGGCAGTTTCAGAAATGTAAGATACAGCAATAGACAGACAATGGTAATTACATTATCACATGATATAATGTGATGTACAATCATAATATAATTGTATTATATATAAATGTATATACATTAGAGAGAGAAACTGATGATACATTATTAGTATTATTATTTATGTTAACATCATCACCACCAGCATCAGCAGTAGTAGTAGTTGTTGTTGTTGTAATAGTTGTATTGTTACCATCATTTATGATTATCGTTATTATTATTATCATCATCACCATCATCATATTATTAATTATTATTATTATTATTATGTAAAAGACGTGGGCAATTTGCCACAGTAAAGCGTTTAGAGTTTGATGGCGATCGTGAATCGACGCCATGTGCATTATATCATTTGTTTTTATCTGTTTGTTTACCCTATAAGTTATAAGGCTCCGTGTTCCTGCTAAGTAGTAACGGTGTTTGCAACCTGCGCCGGTATTAACCATACGTTAACTGTTAGCACATCCTGGCACAATTTTATACTTAAATAATTACATGAATAATACAAAGAATCATGCATCATGGTGTGAGTATATTTCACTGCAATAAAGTTGTGCCAAAATGTTCTAACTGTTAATTAACGCTTGGTCTGTTGTTACGGCCCCTGGACCTTAAATCGTCATTGGAATATTTACCTGATCGTGTGTGATTTTTATATTGATTTTATATGGATTTCGAAATTGTCATGGTGAGAGAGAGAGTCAGCGGGGATTGGGGAGAGGGATTTGTCATGAGCCGTTGGCGCAGTGGCTACTAAGTCACTCGCCTTTGGTTCGAGGGGTCACGGGTTCAAATCCCGGTGGAAGCACTGTTTATTTTTTTCTAAAGACCTTGATCCGACTTTGCGGCGCTGCACTGCGGCTGACGCCTAGGATACTCCGGTCTGCCCTCGGACAATTTCCCCTTGAATGATGAACAAAGGAAATTTATTATTATATTATTCATAATTATTATTATTATTAAGTGAAACGGCCCACGACAGAAGAGGATGGAGACTTGTAAAGGTCCAATGCGCCATTGGCAAAAGGACTAAGAAACTATGCAATTACGTTTGCTTAAAGTAAAGTCCTTTCGAGCTATGAGGGCCATAGAGCCTGTGCTTATCCCGGTTTCCATAGCGCGAAGCAGGCAGAGTGACCGATACGTCACCCTTCTGGATAGGACGCTGGTCTATCGCAGATTACCCATTTTTACACCTGTGTCGAGTTTTCATTCATCCTTAAGCGTCTTTCTTCGATGGTTTCACTTATATTTTTGTGTCGGGTTCTTCTAAAGACCTCAACGTTTTTGATTCTATCTAGATAATATTATGAAACCCCAATTATCTTCCTTAAACATCTCTGGTGGAAAGCATTTTGCGGTTGCTTTTTGGTTTTTTTTGTCTTTGGCATAGATGGACCATGTATCGCTGCCATAAAATCAATCAAACAGGTGATTTTTAGAACAGGAGCTTAGACAAAGATTGTAGAGGTAAGAAGATCAAATCAAAATGGAAACACAGAAATACAATCATTTTTAATTACATACATTATGTATTTGACTTTCACTTTCATAAAAATCATTCATGGACTTGACATGACATTGACATAGATTAGATTTTTTTTCAACAATTCTACCAAAAATGTACGATCATTCATCACAATTAAAATTCTCACATCAGAAAATTTATATTTCAAGGAAACAGCATCGTTCAACATATAATATAGCTATCCAAACTCCTCAATGTAATTTTGCAAAATGCGCGAACACATGCACTGGTGCCCTTTACACCATTCAGAGCTGAACATTTTACTGACCATGATGTGTGTCTGGTAGTAAATCAATTAGTTTTTCTCTCAGCCCCATAACTGGTCAATGAGAGAATTACATTTGAATGTTCCTGCATAATTGTCAAGTGCTTACTCCAACTAGCACCAGACGACCTCTCTGAAATAGATGATGAGTAATGCATTCCTTTGTTCCCTTAGATCTGCCAATGAATGTCTTCTAATCATATCTGTGCATAAACAATCATTGTATGAAAAAACGTTTTCAGTAGATAGTCCTAAACTACGGTTTACAACAAAACACTAACTTAGAAAATATGAAAATTTAGCATTATTTGAACGTTCCATTAGAACTGAAGGCTTCAGGGAATCATAAGGGAGGTCAGCTTGTGGTGAAATCGTTGCTACTGTTTGTCTTCTTTTATTTGTTGATGTTGTTTTGGTGGGGGGGGGGGGGGGGGGGGGGGTTGTCGTTGTGTTTCAGGGAATATGTTTGGATTTTTTGTTGCTGTTTTTTTGCATGTACTGTTGTTGTTACAGGTGGGTTTATTTCTGCTTTAAGATGTGTAACTGTTTTTTTTTTATTGTTTGAGCGCCTTTATTATATTATTATCATTACTATTATTATACTATTACTATGAACCAAGTTGGATGTAAATAAAAAGACAGGAACAGACAGTGATAAGTATGCAACGTATTCCCCAGCCGAAGGAAGGTATAGTCATGAATCATTTATTCAAAACTCTTACAGGTTGTAAGATCCCAGACTCGATTTCTATCATTACTGGGCCTGCTGTTAAGTCTTTGGGAAACTCTTTAGATATATCATATACACCTCAATTGACTCAGTAACGAATTAGTGCCTAGCCGTAATCACAGAAAGATATCATGTGAATTATTAGCATGATGAGACTAATAGGCTGTTTTACAGTATGCCCCCCTCGAAAGTTGAGAAGGACTGGAACGGCACACACCGTCTCGCCGACAATAAAAGTCTGAAACTCTACCCTAGAGGGGAGAAATGTCTTAGTGCTAGATTGTCCTCCTGTTAATGTTGGTGAAGCAGTGGGTGACATTGTGGACATATCTTCGATTGCTTATGAAAGCCAAATGCGAAACGTTGACTGCACCATTTACCATTCATCACCCAAAGCTGAAACAGCTACATCTTGCATATTTCATGTTAACAATAATAATAATAATAATAATACATAGCATTTATACAGCGCATAACTATGACCAGGTTATGCTCTATGCGCTTCACAATCACTCTGTGTATAAAAATTTAGTCCGATAAGAATCGAAAAACACTTTAAAACGTGAAATTTGTCAGAGCGAATGAAAAGCAGCCTGTTACCGGCGCTAACCAATACACAATGGTGTACTTAAGATAAAAATCCAAAAAGGAAATGACTTTAACATTCTTAAAAGAGATGTTAATGTTAAAGCATTTAAAGGCATTCAAAAGACGTCCATCTTTGTTGAACGGAAGCACAACTTTTTGTTGGTCAGGTTACCAGCTTAGGGCAGCCATGACACGTACGAGGCGAATGGAGAAACATTGCTGATGGCCAATGTTCCTTGGCGATGGGGTAGGGGGGGGGGGGGGGCATGAAAGTTCGAGGTCATTGAGGTGGGGTCATCATGACGCAGGCGAGGTCAATTTGTGTAGAAACTGGTAGTAGACCCATTTGATGTCAAAAGCCATGTCATACCAGTAGTTCACTGACAGAAAACAATAAAAATCATCAGTTTTAAAAACAAAACACTTCATTGAATGATTCAACTTGACCAACACAAACAACAATAAAAATAACGACAGCATTATCAACACAAACAGAAGGGGGTGGAGGGACTAACTAATTTCGAATTATGAAATAGCAACATCCACAAAAATCCCTCTCTTTACTATTTAGGAACTGCCTTTGTTTCTTTTATAGGCCCAATTTAGACTTGGGATCTCCAGTTTATCGCCCACATACAAGGAGACAAGTCAAAGAGTGACATGATTAACATAATATAAACGTACACAAATATAGTTGCAGTGACCAAAATCTATTTAAAATCTAGTAATCCTCCCAATCTTAATCTTAACTATTTTAACATTTAAAAAAACTCAACAAATGACCTCTGGTCAAATCAAATTTGTAAAAAACCAATCACCTGCTATACATCCCTGAGATTGGCGGACATGATGGAACCAAAGGGAAGGTAAATACAAAACATCACCGGCTTTGACCGTCACAGTTACTGGTCTTGCTTTTGAGTACTGAGGGTAACGTTGGAGATCAGGGTTCAATGGATCAACTGCAATCCATGAAACCTGGAAAATGTTTGGACAAAAAAGAATTTCAATACGATAACTAATCAAATTATTTATTTTTGAATTCCCTTTATAGGGGACAATTTGTCTTAAGGGTTTATTCCAAAGGTAGACCAGAACAACCCAGGCGTGAGCCGCAGTGCAGTGCGGCAAAATGGGATCATGGTCTTGAGAACAAAATCCAGTGCTTCCACCGGAATTCGAACCTGTAACCTCTTGAACCAAAAGCCAGTGACTTAACTACTGCACCCCCGGCTCCCCTATGAGGCTACTTGCAGTAAAGTACGTATCATACTCAGTGTTCAAAGTCAGGTAAAAAGATGGGTTTATAATCATTGTCCTAATACATGTACAGGCTCACAAGCTTTACATCAGTTATTCCCCCTTAGGGAGCATACAATACAGCAGTCTGTCAGAGTCATACTAACATACTGACAAAATCTTCATCTTACTGAAGCTCATTACTCATTCCCATCAAAGTTCAGTGAGGAAATATGTGTAAAGAGTCTTTCCAAAAGACTCAACACCAGTAGCTTCAGCAAGAATTCAAACACAGGACCTCTCGATCTCAAGTCAACTAGCCTAACAACTCTGCCACCAACAATTCATTCACTGCATGATGTGGTGGTTTGTCATTGCTTTCAATGCCACCTTTCACTTTAACCAGATCTGATTCCGCTGCTAGGTGGATAGGGAGGACCTGCCCGAACTGGGAATCAAACTCGGGTCACCTGAGTCCAGTCACACACAGTGCACACAATAAATAAAGAGGTCGTTCGGCCTCATGTTGGGGACAATTGATTTTTGCATCCAAGCTCAGCCTCATTAAATGCATCACCTAAAGAAAGAAGCCAA
The DNA here is from genome assembly GCA_030265205.1 of Dirona pellucida. Classification (NCBI taxonomy): domain Eukaryota; kingdom Metazoa; phylum Mollusca; class Gastropoda; order Nudibranchia; family Dironidae; genus Dirona; species Dirona pellucida. Next base: position 6,082 of record JARDUL010106400.1, on the reverse strand, counting down.
AACAGAATGCTTCCAAATTTTAAGAGCAATTACTAGCATTGTCGTAACCCTTACCTTAATACACAGGGACTGCATTGGCATGAATTAATTATATATACTTACATATACCCAATTTAACACATAAGCTGGAAAAGAGAAAGGAAAATTATCCAGACCGACCTTTTGATTATCTTCGGAATCAACTACATCACAGCTTCCGTCTGGATTGAAAGCATACTTGGCTGATGGGTGGGACTCTGGGGAGGAGAGTTTAGTTCCAGAGATCATGTCACCAATTTATTCATTAGTCAGACCAGGTGACAGCTCCCAGTTGTCCTGTAATTAAGGACTAGCCACTAGAGTAACAGCAAAGTGTTTATCAGTAAAATGTGTGGGCCTCATGGTACACTGTTGTCTAATATACTAGGTAAACAGACAAATGTATTTCCTATCAAAACTTACTCACTTTAAAATTGATCGAACTCTGTGCACTATGTTTATCACATTGTAATTGAAAGTGTTTTAGCCTTTTGTATTGCAGTTTCGGGAGGCAACATTTGTTCAGCAGACATGCAGGTGATAAAGAGAATCACACGAAGAGCGTCAAAATGCACTGACAATATCGACAATTTTCCATAACTGTTCGAATAATGTTGTGTCCGTAATATCACATGTCCACGTTTATAAGACAAATTTCCGAAAGGATGAATAAAGTTTATCATTATTATTATTATTATTAAATGTGTTTGGATGTGGTGGGATCATCACCTGCTAGTCTTAAAATATTCCAATTCCATACACCGAAACTTTCTAGCCATGTGTTAGGTGATGAGTGGTGTAGTCCTCGTTGACATTTGGATTCAGTTTCATTTGTCATGTACCCCTTCAGAGCTTGACAAATCACTGGCCCCTACACTGGATAAGACGCTGGTCAATTGCAGACTACTTCCAAAGTTGTAAACTGGTAGAACCCATTTCTACACCTGAGTCAAGCGAGACAAGGGAGTAAAGTTTCTTGCTCAATATACCCGACCAGAAGACTGGGGTAGAATCAAAACTAATGACCTTCACCATGAGAGTATGCTGTCTTAACCACATGTCCATCGCACCTCCATGAGCATCAAACTTGAATACATAATTTCATAAATTTGTCCATGCTTCCCAGATAGCAAGAGTAAAATCAACAAAAGAAATTGATCTATTTCCCCCAGTTTCTTTCACAGCTGTACGAAATAAATGAATACTGACTGTAAACAGAATAATAGTGGTAAAATGTAGCATTGCTAGTGAGAGACAATAAACAAGCAGAGGAAGGAGATTGCTGAAAGTGAAAACCAAAAAAAATTCCTTGCCACGACTCACCATAAGGCATATAGGGTAAATCTGTTGGAGGCAACAAGATGAAAGTTTTCTCTCCATTGACAACAGCGTACAGGTTTTCATAGTGGTCTCTGTGCACTGGTTGAAGTAATGGTTTAATATCATAATAAGCAACGATAGCTGACGGAATCAAGATCACAAAATGAGAACTTCTAATCAGTCTGGCAGTCTTAGGCCCAATGTTGAGTCCTTGGGAAAGACTATTTTCACAAAATTACTGATATGTCAAATTTTAAGCAATCCAAAATATTAATTTATTATTCAACATTTGACAAATTGCATTTTTTTCTTCTGTTTTATGTATGTCCTCCACTGAATCGCTGTGTCTGTAAATGAAAACGCAGATTAACAAAATAAGAGATACAAGTCAAACAACACCAACGGGAGACTAATATGACTCAACTCCAAAAACATGTCGCAACTACTGACCAAGGTGAACACAGGAGGTATTTCACACAGCTAGAGAGTGGTTAAGTTAATCGATTCAAGCTGAGGCAACCGTGTCCTTTGGCCTTTCCACATGTTTCCTCACTCGACTATTATTATTATTATTATCATTATTATTATTATCATTATTATTATAATAATTATTATTATCAATATTATTACTATCATTAACATTATTATTATTATTATCATTGTTATTATTATCATTATTATTATTATTATCATTATCATCATTGTTGTTATTATCATCATGTGACCTCCCCAAAATTATATATCACTATTATTATCATCATCATCATCATCATCATCATCATCATTATTATTATTATTATTATCATTGTTATTATTATCATTATTATTATTATTATTATTATTAATATTATTATTATTATCATTATCATCATTATTGTTATTATCATCATTGTTATTACCATCATGTGACAAAATTATATATCACTATTATTATCATCATCATCATCATCATCATCATTATCATTATTATTATTATTATTATCATTGTTATTATTGTCATTATTATTATTATTATTATTATCATTATTATTATTATTATTATCATTATCATCATCATCAGTATTGTTATTATCATCATGTGACCTCCCCAAAATTATATAACTCAATGTGTGATCCTTGTACTTGTAAATGATAATCTAAATTAGACATCTCACACTCACAGGAAGTAACAGCCTTCTCATCACCCATCCAAAAATTAACAGCGTCCGGCTGACAGCCTGAAAGAAAACAAGGAGAATAAAATTCTGATTAATATAATCACAACAATAAAATTATGTTGGACCATTGTTGCATTTTGCAGGGGTAATTAACATTGTAAAATTCCATTACATGAAAAATAAATTGTGCATTATGAGAAATAATGCCTTTTGGCAGTGTGTAATTTGACAGAGACTATTGTATATTTATAGAATGAACATACCAAAAGCTTCAGTCCCCCAGGAAATGTCAGGATCCACATCTTCCAAAAGTTGAGCAAATTCGTCTGTTAGATTAGAATTTTGCTTCTGAATGTAAAACACTCCGTCCTTCTTCCTCTTGTCCACATCTTCTTCCAGAATGTCCAAAAATTTACTCATGGTCATGGCTCGTTCTTCCGGCATGACGAATCGACCGTCACACAGCGCATCTGCGTACCCATTAGGGGTCACTGCTACAGTCACTTCGGCCTGACCTAGTTTTTCCCTTCAATGACAAAGATACAATTTTGTATGTAGACGGTGTGAAATGAAAGGCCCCTCCACATTATGTTTCACTAGTCCCAAATAGCACAAAAGCTTGGTTCATAAATGAAACATATGCATGCGCATTTAATATTCAATTTTAAAGATAAAATACAATCCCCATAGAGTTTTTGTGCTCTTCCTGGTTTCCCGTGTGAAACGGACAAAGTGATGATTGGTCACCGCTCGGATAGAACGCTTGTCTATCAAAGATTACTTTCGCAGCTGTCAGCTGGTACTCATTTCTACACCTGGATCGAGTGAGGCGATCAAAGCAAAGCATCTTGCCAAAGCATTATAACAACTCTGAAAGTCAGTCTCGAGCCCAAACCAGTTCTGTGGATTTGGCGCAATGCTTAAACCTCTCCACCACCATGCCTCCTACATCATTATCAACAAATTCAAATACATAATATGATATGAGATTATGCACACATACAATGTAACAATTGCCCAAGTGGCAGCTCTCAGTTGTCCTATAAACTGAAGAGTAGCCACTAGGGTAACAGCAAAGTGTTTACTGGTAAAATGTATGGACCTCATGGTACATTGTTGTCCAATTAACTGGAAAGGTATTTGGACGCAGTGGGCTCATCACCTGCTCGTCTTTAATTCCTGATGCAGAGTCTTTCTAGCCATATGTGTAAGGTGATGAGTGGTGTATTTGGATTTACTTCCATTTGTCACGTGCACCCTCAGAGCTTGACATATATGGCTGGTCCCTATACAGTCAGCTTATTGTGGTATAAAGGGGGACTTGATAAACAACAACAACAATGTAACAAAGAAGTAAATCATTTTCACACACAAAAAATACCTAAGATAGTCATGATTCCATTTGGCCAAAGCAGGCCAGTGACAGACTGCATTCTTGATCAGAAGCGGCCTGTTCTGGGATACGTAGTTCCGATAGAAAGTCAAAGGATCCAGGGTACCAGTCACTTCCTCAATACACGATGGATACAATTCTAAAAATATGTAAAATGAAAGACCCAACATTCTAAAACACTTGAAACATAACAGTAAAGTAGTAATGCAATGACAGAAAAAGATGATAGACAAGATCAGAATAAAATGAATTCCGACAGCAAAAATCCAAAATATGCCAGGAATCAGACACTGCTCATCCATCACCACAGCTAAACTTTAAAAATGAGAGGTGAAATCGTCCTGGTTGAAATGAATACAATTTACTAAGAAAAAGTCTTGGTGGCGTTAGGATTCTAAGATCCCCGATTCGAATCCTGGTTGAAGCTACCGATGCTGATTTTTTGGGAAAGGCTTTTTACACAATTTCTTCACTCGGCCGAGGTGTGAATGAGTATCCAGCTACTGGCAGAGAAAGATATTTACAGTTTGCTAGTATGATGCAGCCTAATAGTCTAGCCTACTGTATGATCCACTGAGAGTTGAGAAGGACACAGCCTGCTGAGTGAAATGGGGGGGGGGGGGGGGAAAAATGATGTTAAGTCCCAATAAATGATGGGAAGTCTGTGGGCCTGTACTTATTATAGGGGATATTTAAACCTAAATTTATCTTATAATCGGTCACTGGCAGCAACAATAGTGACCACAGACAAGGTAACAAAATCACTCGCTAAAACTACAATAACCACCTATGTCCAACATTATGGAAAAATTAACCATTTTCCACATGATCTATCAAAGTGGTGGAATTTCTCTCTATAATTATAATAAAATAAAATATAAAAACCAAACAGAACACACATACCTCTAAACTCTGAACTTAAGAATTCAAATGCCTTGTCAATGTAGCTTTGTCCATCTGCAGCCATGTTATACTCCAAACTCAAAGAACTTTTACTCTGAATGCCCACTCCAGGTCAAGGCTCTACTATCTAGACTTGGTTCAGTAGTAGACCTAGAGTAAGTAGTAGAGTTAGAGTTAGAGTCAGAGTAGAGAGACTGACTCTGAGTCTGAGAGAGTGAGCCAGTCTTGCTTAGACGTCTAATCAGTTTACAATCACAGAATTCGAATTTATTTTTTTTGTAAAATCCTTCATTTAAGCAAAATTAAAAATTCGTCGGATGTTGAATGTACTGTCATAGTTAGTTAAGTTAGACTAATAAGTTCCTAGCCCTAGAAGAGCAGCCAAGTCCTGAGCATAGACGTACTAAATATATAACGTCATTGGTCCTGAGTCCGAAAGTTGAAAGCGAAAGCGAAACTGCGATGTGAGTATTATCTTACTCAATAATGTGAGTATCGAGTATCTGTTAAGATAGGATGAGTATCGCGATCTGTGGCTTGCCAGATAGACGTGCCAGATAGACGCATTTGATGGAACGGGTTAGTTTATTTGCGACTAAATAGAGAACTTACCACACAGCTCTCATCAAATGAAGGAAAGTAGACTGGGAAATGAATGGACGACACGGCAACAGTTGCGAACGAATCCTGATGGAAGCTGCCTATGCTGATACCTTGGGAAAGACTTTTTACACAATGTCCACACTCGGCCTAGGTGTGAATGAGTATCCAGCCAATGGCAGAGAAAGATATTGTCAGTTTGGTAGTATGATGCAGCCTAATAGGATAGCCTATTGTATGCTCCCCTGGGAGTTTAGAAGGACATTGAGTGGCACGACCCGCTTGGTGGGGGGGGGGGGGGATAAATGATGTTAAGTATGTGGGTCTGTACTTGTATAATACTAATAGGGGATATTCAAACCTATATTTACTTTTAAACTGCACTGGCAACAACAATAGTGACCCAGACTAGGGCCAGCCAGGCCCGAACTCACCCGCGGTTTGCGGATAGGCAGAGGGTGTTTGCGGATAGGCAGAGGGTGTGAAGGGCGGTTTGCGGATAGGCAGAGGGTGTGAAGGGCCAGCCAGGGGCACTTCGGCCACTAAGGAAATTAAGAATGTTTATTATTGACAAATGCAGCGACAACAACTATATACATCATGAAATGTATTGACTCACCGGCGCTTGTGTCCTTAGGTAAGACACTTTGCCCTGCTTACCTCGTCCTATCGGAGACAGACGTTAAATTCG
>JARDUL010106289.1:0-11257 GCA_030265205.1 Dirona pellucida | reverse complement strand
GGGGGTCAAATTAATCTGTACAGTTCATTTTACTACCATTTTTTTCTCGTCACTGTGTGAAAATATTTCTGTCTGTGTCTTTAATTAGTAAACAAACAGATGTCAAGTTGTCATTGATACCTCTGTCCAAATGATCCTTTTTGATTTGACAAGGACTATTTATGTTTGCTCAATAATGCAAATGAGGCATAGTCATCCACAGGTCTGTGACACACACTTGACCTCCAAGCACCTGTCACCAAAACCTAATAGAATTTGATCTGGATGATAGTCCCATTAACCTCAATATGTTAAAAACTGAAGCATTGTTAATGTGTATTGATTTCCTGCAATGTGTGGCTGTTGCCAAAATATTATAATGACATATATAATTAATTGCATCATCACAAAGTGATGTAATGAGTAATGTTGTTTTCTATGAATTATTAGATTTAGTATTCATCCATCTCAGCTGACAACCCAACAGTCACTGACCTCTTGTCCTGGCTTTCCGGTCGACGTCATTTTTACTTCTTCTTTCTTCCTAATTGTTTTCTTTGTTATTTTAAAAAAAATGACTCTTTGTTTTTCTGCCTCTCTGGTTCAATACTTTGGTTTAGTGGTATAACTGCCAAAGTCTGCAGCCATTATTTAGGTGATTGTTGTCATACACCTGAACCTTGCATCATTGATTACGTTTTAACTTTGGCCTTGCTGATGGTTTCAGATATTTTTTTCCGTTCGCTATTTACACCCCTGAATTAAGGATGAGCTTGTGTAAGCTGACCATATGTAATAATAATGATACTAATACAAAGCATTTATATGTTGTGTTAAAACCAAATCAATGATGCAAGAAGGTTCAAGTGTAGAACTTGTTTGTTTTGCATGCCATATATATTTTTTCATGTTATATCATAAGCACCTGCAAATCACCATTTTCAATTCCACAGATCCATCTTGAACTAAAAGACGATGCCAAAGTTGCCATTGCCAAGCAGGCCCTGGAAAGGAAGACTGGAGCCAGGGGACTTAGAGCCATTATGGTCAGTTGATTTGTTGGCAACTGCTCTATTTTATAGTAGAGGGGGATAGGTGCTGGAAACTTGATTGTTTGTCAACCATAGCTACACTTGACAATGTACCAAATGGGGGTTTTTAACCTCTAGCTTGAACTCCTCTGTTACATCTATGTATTTTCTAGAATTTTGTACAGTTTTGCCTGTTAATTTTGGTGCCTGCATGTTTTCATACCAGTGCTTTGTGCCTGCATGTTGTCCGAGGTTACGCACTTATCCCCGACTTCAACATTGCCCTGTTGTATACACGCCAATGTCGAATGATGAAGAACATGTCTGAGAGCGCTGTAATGACACATGGTTTTGATTTATTTAAGTTGTCGTGAATATACATTTTCTCAGTGCTGACAGAAGATTATTGCAGTCCACCATCTTGTAACTGGTTTGCTAGATTGATCAGCTAGGAGGCAGGTAGCTTCTAAGGCCATCCTGGTTGTGGCAAAGAGACTCTCGTATGAAATGATGCTAGGCAAATGTTAGAGTAAATTTTACAATCGTGGATCTCGTAATTAATCATAGAAAGGACTGACAAATTGAAGTAGAAAATTTGATGCTCAACTGCATTATAAATTTAATATAAACTCTTAAAATTTGTGCTGAAATAAACTTGTTTTGGTGGGTGGTTTTTTTTTTTTTGGAAGAGTTATGTCCCTTGCAACTGAACTATTGGATTCTGTCCACTTAGAAATGAAAATTGTGCTTTACAAGAAAAACATTGATAACACTCTTCTTTTGGCATATAATTATTTATGTCATATGGTGATGTTTTCTATAATGTTTTTCTTTTTTTCTCAGTAGCCCTTGATTGCCATGTGGTGTCATGATTTAATACAAAAAGAAATACATTATTGATCATAAAGACACAGTAGTCTCTGCCTAAGTGCACAACATAATTATTCTGCAAAAACAGATTTTTTTCTATATAAATATACCCCTCTAAGTGCACATTTTTCCTGTCTCCCGACGACCATGGGCTTGGGCGGAGACTACTGTCTATCTATCTCATCTTCTTTTAACTATCTTTATGAATGAATTTTCATCAATAGTCTGTCCTTTTCTGTCTCAGCTTTTGACAATCCAAATCCCCTTTTTTCATTGACAGGAATCAATTCTACTGGATTCCATGTTTGAGGCCCCAGGATCCAATATCACCAATGTTATCATCAGCGAAAATGTTGTCAAGGGAGACGAGGCAGCCACATTCATACGCGCTCAGGGAAGTCAGAAGGAAGAAGCAGATGCTGCCGAGGACTCTGGGATGGAGGATGACGTGGAAATCAAGATCAGCCACTCGTGATATCGTTGTTAGAAACCGATGTGTGCAGAATGGGGAAAAGTATTATGAGAACATATTTAATGAGCATCTGTTAGCTTTTCCTGTGAATAAGACCAGTGCTTTGGTGGTACTGTACAGCTGACGTGTTTCGCCAGAGCTGTGTATGCGGCATTACAACATGTATTTATCTCAAAATATAGGTTGTGGTTTGAGGGCACTGCTGATAGAGTCACCTATTTCATACCTTGTCCTCATATTTCCCAGCACACTACTGGACCATAGCTGCGACCATTATGTATTTCTATTATATGATTCATTGTAAAAATTTATTATTATTGAAAGGAGATCAGTTGGAGTTTGGGGTTTTCTACAATTTACTTTTCGAGTTGAATATGGCAACCTAGGATGAGACATGACAATACAGGGATGAGACATGACAATACAGGCAGGTATTAATCACGCAGTGATGATGAATTAGAAATTTAAATAATAATGGAAAGGCTTAAACTACACTTTGATGTTAATAAAACAACTATAAAACCATATCTTTTTGGTGGAAAAGAGTTATAACAGACATGAACTCTTTTAAATGGTAAATAAACAACTGGTCACAATTTCATAGCTAAATCTCCTCTCTTTTTATAACATTGGGAGTTGCATCTTAACCCTCTGGCCGCTGCAATGATTACAGGTATAGGATGCGTTGAACTTCGTGTGACATTAAAGTTATATACACAGTAGTCTGATTATCTGCTTGTGCTGAAAGCCTGATTAATGGAGTTAGTGATTTAAGGGTGCATGGTGGTCACAATCAAGTTTACGTTCTTGGACTAGATGTGTGACACGCAGACCACCATTAATATTGAGTGGTTGCCGTTTGTATTGGGTGTTAATGAAAATTAGACATTGGAAATTTGAAAAAATGTAACCAAAGCATTTAGTGCATACCCCTCATACACAACAACTGATTACATTGAAATTGCTGACCTGTGAATATCTGATTCCTGTGCAAATACTAGACAGCCTTTTTTTTTGACTGACAAAGGTTCTCTCTGTGGACCACTTATTCAGAACTCCATTGCATTGCCCCTTGTAACTTGTACAAGTCGTTGACATTTTCCCTTTGTTGGTAAGTAGATAAATGTGAGAAAGTTCATGAGACTATGGTATAGAGTTTCTATCCATTTCAATGCCGGGAATACCTAGTAGTAATAGATTGCCATTAATTTGGTACAATTTAATGCTTCAGTGACTTTTGTTTTTCCTGTGGAATCAGGGTGACATTCGTCGGGTAATTTTCAATTATCAGTTTCCAGAAGCTGATATATCTACGTCATCAGCATAGGCTAAATATTCTGTTCAGTCGGTTGCTACAAATGTTCATTGGGGTGTTCTTGGCCCTTGATTTTGTGGTGAAGGTTTTGGATTTTTGTGTGAATTGAACCTATTAGATGAATCATTATGTTTTTGTTGTTGTGTATGATTTTGATTCCGCCTTATTCCATGATACTCCACTGTATATTATAGTATTGACATATTGATGTACCCTCAGCTTGTTTGTTCATAATACGATTTTGGTATATTTTTTTCCTCCTTTGGTAACTTTGCGCTCATGGTTGTATGTGAAGTGAAACCACGGTACAGATTTGATTTGGGTATTTTGTATTCCACGTATGAAATGTATTTATTTAGACAATGACAACACAAATTAATTTGAAAATTAGCAAGTGCAGAGAGAAAAGTGGAACTGTTCAATTATTTTTATTATGTAATTTTAGATTTTGGTTTAGTCATATATTTTTTACTTTTGTTATTCATAACGTGGTGTGGGTACAAAGTTGGTTCTTTTTATATATTTTTTTATATATTCTGTATTTATAAGAAATTTGTGTTCTGGTCCAGATTATTTGCAAACGATTATGGAAAGCAGTGTTATTGTTATTTTCTAAGATAAGATAATATATTACTTTATTAATCTCAAGAGGGAAATTATAAAGTGTTAGCAACAACTCTGCTTTGAGTCATGATATTACATAAAACATCAATGGACATGATTACAAGTTACAATGAATGCTTTCACGTTTCTTTCACACATTGATATATGTCTGTTGTTATATTATGTCTGTCTGACGATGTGTATTTGATAATGCAGCACACTTCAAAACATCTTGTTTGAAATATGTTATATTTTATAACAGAGATCCAGCTGTATAATATTTAATGACTTTGTAATGTCTGTGTGAATAAGATGAATATAATGCAGAGGTATGCCAATAAATATATTTCATTTGGGCAAGCTTGGTCTGATTTCGTTTGTCAATTTAATGAAAAGATTAGGGTTTTCTTTTTTTTTGTTACATATATACACATATGACGTACATGCATACATCATATCATCGTACGCGACCTTTGAAAGGAGAAGGAACTCGATAAAAGAGGGTTTTTTTTAGTAGCAGTAGTAAATGGCCACTGACCTTGTTGTAGACTTGGATCATAAACAAACCTGATGATTTCATGATACTCTGAAATTTGAAATGGATGGATGGAATGCAAATATTCAACACCAAACACTTGTTTCCTACAACACAGATGTTTATTCCAACGTGTCACACTACGCCCATGAAAATGATAATAAATTCCCAGGGGGAAATTTGCCTTTAGGGTCTATTCCGAGGGAACACCAGATCAGAATAAACCAGGCGTCAGCCGCAGTGCAGCGCCACAAAGAGAAAAAATTCAGTGTTTCCACGGGGATTTTAACCCGCAACCTCTCAAACCAAGGGCGAGTGACTCAACCACTGCGCCACTGGCTTGCCTAATTAACATCTATTAACTTATTAACTCTTGTTTGCCTCTAACTCCATGTGCCATTAAAATGGCTGGAAAGTAGTGGAACATGTACTATTTCCTTTCTTTCCTTGCAGTTGCTGAATGATTTAGGCGAACCTCAAAGGGCGAGGTCATACATAGTGTGAGAAAGCAATACTGCGCAAAGAGCTAGAAGAAATATTAGTGGGGCACTGTGGAGAGTGGGCTGTGCTCATCTCAGCTCACCCTCCACAGTGCCCCACTAATATTTCTTCTCCCTCTGACACAGTATGCTTTCTCGCCCTAACTCAAGTTGAATAATATACATTTTTGACAGGATTGATGCTGTATTAAAAAAAGCTTACACTCCTTACACTCTTTACCTTATTAGTAAAAATAGGTTCTATCTTCTTTTTTTTCTATTGTTTTTTTTTACATCTTTACCATAGAAAAATAATGTGACATATGTTCACTCCAAAAAAAAAAAAGATTCGGCTTGACATTGACACAGTGTAGCGGGCTACTTATATGGGTGTGTTCACAATGTGTCGATGAAACATGTCACGATACTCAATAGTTATCGATTTCTATATATATAGCTGTGATTGTAATAGGATTATACTCTTTCCTATTATTTCAAAGTTGATGAAAAATTATTTTTAAGTTAAGACCAATTGATTTACACAATCGTATCAAATTATCAAATTAAGCGCGTAGGTGGATAATTACGCGAGAGAAAAAAACAACAACACATTTTACATTTACAGGGTGTCCTAAAGAAACTTTACAAAAAAATTATTCAATAACTTTTGATAGAAAAGGACTTAAGTTTTTAAAAAATTAAGTAGACAGTTGAGTAATACATTCAAAAGCAATTATTTCTATATATAGCATGTGCACTAAATACGTACCATATCACAGGTGCGCATTTTCCCGAGGCAGCCCTGTCACACTTTGTGCACTATTGTTCAAAATATGTCTCAGTTCACATGTCTAGAGGGAGGACATTTTAGGCCAACATTTTCTAAAAACGAGTTCTCCATCACTAATTTAGCGAAATTTTGAACCCAATTTGGAAAGAACACTAAGTGTCCGTCACGCACAACAATATAATAACAATATCTGCTAGAAAGTAGAATACAAGCGTTTAGAGTTATCGGTTCCATTCAAAACCAAAGCAAGAGTAGCACTCAAAAGTACTCCTCGCACTTGGGTCGTTCACGCCCAGCAAGATCCCTCATCAACATCCCTCTAGATAGTGAGTTTTCATACAGTTAAGTAAACTTTTGAACAATTATAAAAACGTTTTCTCATCATTTGATCCTTTTCTTTATGGGATTGTTTTGTAATCTATCGACTCGAGTTGTCATGGTGTACATAGTGCGATAGGGTTGTCTCCGGAAAATGGACACCAGTGACGTCATATTTGGTTCACATGGTTGAAATATGTGTCAAAAAAATAGCTCTTGGATGTTTTACTCTCTCCTGAATTTTCAAAGCTTAACTCCTTTTCTTTCAAAATTTATTAAAGAAAAAAGTTGTGAAGTTTATTTTGGGAAACCCTTTATTTTTGGCAGTACTATAATAATATAGTATACATTCTAATGATTAGGGCCGATGAAATTCAAAGGATGGAAAGGATCAAAGGAATCTGACGCTGTAGATGAAAATAAACAATCAATAAAAGCTCATTTGACATTTGTAATGCCACAAAAAAGATCTAAGACTTGCATGCGTGATTTAATGGCGATTAATTTCGCGTCTCAAAGAAAATCGTGTAAATAATATGTGACCACTAGTTTTTGAACGGACTTGGCTATCAGTTTGAACATTCAACAAAAGTACGTGTGTTTTTGTGAGTAGGCCTACATAGGATATGAGTTCAATTACATCTTAGGTGCAATTATAGGCCGGTCTGACAACCATAGTAATATGATGTTGTAGATAATCATAGACAGTAGCGAAGACAAACATCAATAAATGTCGATCTTGAGGACATTGAATACATCTTGTAAAAGTGAGCAGGGAAAACACACTAATGGACCGAACACATCCATCAACAGGTTGGTGGTTTACAATCATAATACTGTCCTTGGTTTACCCTGCAATGAGATATTGCTGGGAGTGAGTGTCTGGACTAGTTGTTTTGTTTTATTATTTTTATATTGGGGTTGGTTTATATGTGTGTGTGTGTGTGTGTGTGTGTGTGTAACCATCAGAGTGACTAACTTGCTGCACTTGGAGTAATACAAACTACACCTGGTATGATCACATAAGTCAGCCCTACAATTAATGATGTGCCCTCAAAAGGTTATGTGATGAATAGATAACAAGCGCTATTGTAAAGGATGCCAAGACCTTCGAATGAAAACCTCGAATGTGATATCGATTGGGTGCGAGTCGCTGAGAGCCCTCGGCAAGTTTTAGCTGCTTTGAGAGTCAACATTGGCCAAATATATTGGCTCCAGAACAGATTTCGAGAGGCAGCCTCCATCGAAGATTGACCACATGAAGAAAATCCAACAAGAACCACAATTGTGCAAGACCGCTTCATTTTGCGCCAACAGCGGAGCGATTTGGCCTACCTGCGTCAGATACTGCCAGACACTATTATTGGGAACCACGGGAGAGCTCGTAGCGACAGGTCTATTAATTCAATATAAATTGGTAGATGGCTGCCTCTGCTGTACAAGACCTGAGTGGAGAGCTGTTCTTACACCACATCCTCGACAGCAACGTTCGCAGAGGACACATTATGACCATATCAACTGTCGAAATCAAAAGTGGAGAAAGGTCCTCTTCAGCGACGAGTGCAAGTTATGTATATTATATCCTGATAATGACCGAGGGCGGTTATGGAGCAGGCGGACCCGGACAACGCTTCGCTGATGGAACCGTCATGGAACGTGATCCATGGGAGGTGCCAGCGTCAAAATTTGGGGCGCAATCGGCATCAGCCATCGTCTTGGTCCTGTATATCTTTCAAAATATTGGTCCAGGTCGTGGCAATGGCGTAACTTCGCAACTTTACATCGATCAAGTCCTGTAAAGCCCCAGGTTGTGCCATTTTTAGAGAGGCACCCAAACACAATTTTCCAGTAGCATAATGCAGGCCCCTGCAAACTAATACAATACAGCAGTTTTTAATGCAGACCAACGTCAGACTATTCCCCCGTCCGCCTTGTTTTCCAGAATAAAATCCAATAGAGCCCTTTTGGGACATGCCTCAGATACGACTCAACCGGTTGGAGCAAACACCTCCACAGTGATACGACTTGCTGCAGCCAACACTCAGGCGTGGCGGAGCAAATCTCCAACAGAGAAATTAACAAACTTATCAACTCTAAGAACCGGAGATGCTCCGCAGTGATATAAGCCCGTGGAGGACACCCGCAGTACTTATATTTAACAGCTGTAATTGATTAGTCTAATGGTTACGTGGTTTAAGATGCGTTCATGTTATTGCGTATACAACTTTATAAGTCTTAATGGTCAAAATATGTTCAAAACATCATATCGATTTTTTTCCTGTTTTCAGTTTTTGCGGGGTTTTTTATGCCGGTCATTATAATATATTATGTGTGTGTGTGTGTGTGTGTTGTTTGTTGTTGTTGTTTTGTTTTTGTTTATTTGGGTATTTGTGTGCGTGAGGGGGGGGGGGGGGGGGTTGTTTGTTTGTTTTGGTTTGTTTTGGGGTTTGTTTGTTTTTTGTCTTTTATATTTGCTTTCGTTTTGTTTATTGTCTTGTTTTGTTTTTATTTCCTCCATAATCTCTTCCTTCAGCAAAACGATCAAACAGAAAAACCAAACTAATCCAAACAGCTAAACTGCGTCGATATAACTAACCCTACTCGAATCATTAAATATATAGTGGAAGTTTTGATACCCAGAGGGGTTTCCAGGCGCGTGGGAGGTTTTGAACCCTGTGTAGTATCAACATTAACATCTCGTTACCTTCTCATTTCTACCAACCTTGGGCAATCCGTTAAACATTATTGCTATAATACTGGTGTTTGTTTGACTGTACTCTTACGCCATGAATGAACTAAAACAAGTGGGCGACTCGGCGAGTAGTGTGAATCAATGCGAGTTCAAGACCAAGCCGTCATTGATATCGAACAATACGTGACCGATTACTGTCCCTGTGAGTACATTTTTTATTTTCGACTTGAAGGAGTAATTTGCCGTTGTGGGACAATTTTCTCATTTGAGATTTGTAACGCCATTAAAATTTTAAGACTACTTGCAGAATTTCAAGGCAACCGATTTTTCAGTCCGTCAGAAAATTGTGGAAATGTGTTACCATTAGTTTTGGAATGGACTATTATAATATTAGAAATGTTATTCGTTGGAACGAAGCAGCAAGATTGGCATTTCAACCTAGATAATCATCTGCTGAAGACAGTCAAATGAAAGAAAACAACAGAGTTGCTGAAAAGGCCAGCTGGATAAATTGTATTGTACTGTCTAGACTAGATCTGAATTGATGTTTAAGATAAGACAAGATAATGTGATAATTTATTTAATCTCCGTAGCGCCCTGATAATGTTCAATCATTCTTACGATTCCATCATTACATTAAAATTATTATTTTTTAAAGAAAATAATTTCACAGCTCAAAGTGTGAAACACAATGTGAATAACAATGTAATTTAATCTGTATTACACCTGGAGCCGCAGACACCTGCTTTTATGTCTCCTGGCCGAGTTTTTACCCCAACACAATACTGTGCATGTGTTTAAAACTGTGAAGCAATCGACTTTCGCAAAGGAAGGAAAGAAACATCAATAAGCCTAGATGTCTTATCATTGTATGGAAAAAGGTAACGCAATGTGAAATTACGTCTTTACGAGCATTGGAGGCCCGCAGAGCTGGCGCTTATCCCGGTTTCCATGGCGTGAAGCGGACAGAGTGGCAATATGTCACCATTCTGGATAGGACGCTGGTCGATCTCAGATTACCTCTCCAGCTGTAAGCTGGTAGGGGCCTACCTATGTCTACACCTGGTCGAGTGAGGCAAATGGATTGAAGTTTCTTGCCTGGGGTAGGATTCTGACTCACGACTTCACAATGAGAGTCCCTCTGTCCTGATCGCTCGACCATCGCGCCTCCTATAACCATAAAGGTGAAGTTCTAAACAATGATAATATATTATAATGTCTTAGGGCGGCCACAGAGAGAACGCTTTTTTCCTCATCGGCGCCGCAGAGCGCCGTCGAAAGCATAAATTGTGTTCTTATTTGTCACTAGATCAACACGTAGAAAACTTTTCAAAGCATTCAAAAGCATACGAAGGCGACTCTTTATTCGTAGGAATGAAGTTGTAATTCCTACTCCCGCTTTTTTGTACTGTCGTGACCCGTCATCACCCGACCGTCGTTGATCCGGGCCTCGAACAACTGGCGTCAGGATGTCTGACGTCATTGGGCCTAACTGGACCTACTTTCCATGGCCAATATCTTCATGGGAATTGACCGCATTCATAACCTGATGGCATTTTTGACATCGGGGACCAAAAAGTAAGACAAGAATTGAGCAGAATTCGATATTTTTCAATAATAATTTATTTTATTTTTTTAACTACCTAAATGGTAATGATAATTTGGTACAGTGATTTATCCACACAGGAGCACATAACACAAAACAAGGTCAGTCAGGGTCAAAGCAAGAGGAGAAGAGCGGGAAAAAGCGTTCTATATGAATAGCCATCTGAAAAGAAAGGCGCCGCGGGGTTAATCGAAAGCGTAGGCATCCTTCCTGTGGCCGCCCTTACGTCATGGCTAGCCTGCCCATTACCACTGTCTGCAGCGTTTGTTCTATATATCGTAATATAGTGTTGATTGATTGCAACGCGTCATGACCTCTTGCCGCCTACAACAATAATACGTGTCTGGTCGATATGTTACATCACTAATATTTGATGCTGATCAAGTATCATGAATGAAATAATAATATGTTTGAAACCAGGGGCCGTATTAACAGACCATAATACGTTAACTGTCAGCACATTTTGGCACAACCTTATTGCAATGAACTTTACTCACAACATTACATGATTCATTGTATTATTCATGTAATTTTGTAAGTATAAAATTGTGCCAAAATGTGCTAACA
>JARDUL010106067.1:0-11261 GCA_030265205.1 Dirona pellucida | reverse complement strand
ATATACACACACACACACACATATATACACACAAAAATCCAGCAAAATAATAAAAAATAAGTATGTGCAACTTAGATGTTTTCTTCTTATTACACATTAAAATCTTTTGATGTACGTTCCATCTTAGTCCCCCATTCCCTTTCAAAACCAACCCACTTTTTTTAATCTTTCTACTTTCTTACCCTTTTTTCAAGTTCAATGTTTTGAGCTCTCCGCTGTTGAAAAAAACAAAAAAAAACAGTAAAAGAAAAATAATATATTTGGCCATGGCTTCCAAAAGCAACATGCAAGCATTATCCATTGAAATGTAATGTTAATAGGAATATTGTCAACTTGTAAGAAATATTTCTTATAAACACACACAAAAAAACAAAAAAGATCTTATGTTATGATAACATCTATAAATATTTTGCAAATAGGGTTTCTTTAAAAAAAAATAAAGTTCTTTCCACAAAGAGCAATTTACTATTCAAGAATATTTTACTCTTTTTTTTACATTTGTCCATTAAATTCATAACATATGTCTTTAAAATTTCATTTCAAAGTTATTTTCTTCACCTTTTGTCATAAATGTCTATACTTCACAATCCAGAGTTGGGAAATAAAAGTACACATGCATATCATTCTCAGCTCTAAAGCAACTTCAAAGATAATATCAACTTAAGCATTGAAAATATATTATCAAAAATTCAAATGTGTAGCTACCTTATTCTCATAGGCCATCGCTTTCATTTGTTCCTCTTCTACTTGCCTCCTCCATTGATCCTTCTGCATTAACCTTGAATTTTTACTGCTTAGACAAAATCAAAATTACATGTAAAATAAGTAATAATCAAATTCAAATAATTTTTTTTTTCAAAAACCAATTCTAAAGAATATATATACATTTTTTCTTTTCTTAAACGCCAGTAAAGCGAAACCCACAGACAGTAAAGAACAATTAACTGAAAATAAATGAGATATTTGTTTATGAGAAGGTGAGCAACTCGCAACTTCCTCCTCCACCTATCAACACAACAACAAATTCTGTAATTGATTTTCAAGTTGCTCTCATTTAAAATAATTTTACATTGAACAATAGAATAAATAGGGGCAAATTACATCCATCATAGATATAACTGTTGGTATTTTGACTTAAATCGTACTTATATTACTTACAGCTCTTCAATGTAGTTTGCATTCATATACACTGAATCTCTGAAATCAAGGCTGAAACAAAGTAAACGCTTTTTCATTTCAAGACAACAAAAAAGAAATACATATAAATGCTGTTTAATCTTCTCTACTGCTAGCAAGCCAACACCACTCCATTTATAAATAAAGGCTTTCTGACTTTTTGTTATTTTCATGAATGGTATAAATATACCTTTAGCCACAATACATTATATACTGCCAACTTTTTGCCTGGGAAGCATTGGATTTTGATATAAAAACACTACCGCGACTCATTAGACGTCCACCACCAACTATTTGGCCAGAACTTTAGACAATATATATAAAAGAAATAATACTCATACCGCCAACCATTTTTTCACTCGCACTCGAATCAGACCATAACAGAATAAAAGAGGTCGACAAAGAATGACATTTCATTAGTAGAAACCTTATGCGCACGCTTTGATTCCATTGCATCATCATCTTTTTTTTTCATAAAAAAAAACCCCATACTGATGTTGTAAGGAATGTGACCTTGTAATATTACTATTTTAATTAGTTAATGTTTGCACTTTGTAAACCCCTCATTAAATCGGGTGAGTTAATCGTGTGATTCTTTTTGACAAATTTCAGTTTCTTTTTAGATCATTGTTATAAACGTTACAAAAATTGAGCTATTAAAACAGCTAGTTCCAAAATGTCTTATTCACTTACGATGTGATGGTATTATCACAACGGAAATCACTAATAAAAACAAAACAAAACAACATAAAAACCCACAAAAATATAACATAATGAAGAAGAATTGCAGCGACTCAACAGCCCATCCATTATAATGGTCATATCTAATACCCATGTTAATGGTCATATCTAATACCCATGTTTGATGTAGAGTAGAATTGGTGGTTTCTTTTCAAAGATTTGCCAATCGGTCATTGACTTATTATGCTGCCAACTTTAGCCCAGACCCAACGCAGGTATAACGAGCCACTACCGTATGTGTGTGTGTGTGTGTGTGTGTGTACGTGTAGTGTATATATAACATATGCATGACTACTCTTCACCATTTGTATAAAAACCTATGGTTGAAGCATCATTGTTTCATTGTTTTCTTAAAACATAAATCATGCTTACTTATTAGCAGAAAATTGGTGTGGAAAAATAAAAGCTGAACTGTTAAGACAAACGTGACAAATATAAGGAAATCATATTCACCTTTTATGCTGTTGTTGTCTTGGAGCAAATCCTGCAAAACAAGCAACAGAAGATATTGGTTTATTACACAAATATTCCTTTGTGTGCGTGTGTGTGTGTGTGGGGGGGGGGGTGTTAGTCTAATTTTATGTAGTTTACAGATGGATGAAAAACAATCTACCCTGACCAATCAATTAATTTACCAGATGATTGATAATCAATGTTACAATTCTTAATGTAAATAATGTAACACAGGGATCTAAATAAAGAAAAAACATGAACTGCATTTTATGCCAATAATTTCTTTAGTTGTCAACGTAGTGTAAAAAAAAATTGCAAGTTTATTAGTCAGCCACAGGGACACCAAAACAGAAAGTTTATGACCATGGAACGCACCATTGGCATGCAGCGAGTCATTTTTCCCTTAGGTGTCCCTCAGTACGTTTTTGTGAGCACACTGCATTTTGTGAAATGCATGGCCACGGTTGTTTTAAGCTCAAGAAGTTGATTAGCCTCATACTGGTTTGATGCGAGGAGGATGAAACTCTCAAGAGGATTGAGAGAGTTCTAAGCATGATTCCTGCAAACAAATGGGCGGCACATTCACCAGGTTTGAATCCATTAGACTTTTTTCTGCGGGGTTTCTTGAAAGATAGGGTTTAATCAAACAGGCCACACTTGAGGATCATAAAGAAAACATTGAAGAGCAGCCGACGTGTGAGACGCACATATAAACCTATATACACAGGAATGGACACCATGTTGAACATGTTGTTTAACAAGTTTCTTTCATGTCAATCTTCAAATGAACCTTAAATCTGCATTTGACTGAAATGAACCCAAATTTTATGGCTAATTACAAAAGGTACCATATTTCGTATATTTCCAATTTTGAGTAAGATTAAAAATGCTTTTCACTTCTAAACTACTTGTTTGATTGTTTAAAAACTTACCAGATATGCTGCCCCCCCTGGATATATTTTAATTTATCAAAATTTTGTTGAAATTGATTGAAAATTGTTGAAGATACCTGTTTTAGCCAGTTCGTTATATTTTTAGACACCCTGTATGATATATGTTATACATTATAACATCAGAAAATTACAAATATTAAACTGATTCCTGTCTTATTTCATAACTTACCTGACTTTACAATTTACTGAAAATTCTTCAGCTGAGAGCCGAAATAAAATAGATAAAATAATTTGTACAGTGGTTACTGTTTCTATGCCTGTTCCGCTTAAATGCCTGCTCATGGACTGAAACCAATTTATAAAATAATATTTTCACCTCCCCCAGCATTCAAAGCCCAGTTTATCTGCTTCCAGACAATCCGTTAAGCGGTAACTATTGTATTATACCATATCTAAAACCATAGCATTAGCAGTCTTACCATTATTTACAACACTGTTGGTTGATGTTTTGAGATCCCCTGCCTTGGTTCCTCCAACCTCCAATCCATCATCATCATCATCAACAATGACCACAGTGTCTTTGCTTTGTGAGGGCATTCTGGATTCTGCAGCGTATTTACTAGGCTCGGATGAATTAGATTTTGGGAGGGAAGTTGGTGATTCAAAGCCTGCAAGTCTCCTTTGGCGGGCAATCAGTGATTCCATAGAAGGTTTCATGACATCGGCAGGCCGGTATTTTGTATTATATTTACTGGAAAATAATTACAGCAAAAAGAACATTATGCTTTTGCAAGCTTCCGTCATTATCTGACTCAAATCATAAGTACTAATCTTTGATATGATCTATCTTATAAATCAATGTCAAACGAATGGTTTATAAATTTTTCCCTTCACAAAAATTCAAATCTGTGACAATGCTGGGAAAAATGTGAAGAGTTGGTAAGAATGTTGGTTTGATAAGAAAACAATAACAATATCAAATGAAAGCCATTTATTCACTACATAAAATTAAAATATTT
Organism: Dirona pellucida; assembly: GCA_030265205.1. Classification (NCBI taxonomy): domain Eukaryota; kingdom Metazoa; phylum Mollusca; class Gastropoda; order Nudibranchia; family Dironidae; genus Dirona; species Dirona pellucida. The sequence continues at coordinate 6,979 of JARDUL010106067.1, read as the reverse complement.
CATACCTGTTATCTGATGTCAATAAGGGTGTGAAAGTTTTGTTACGAACAGGTTTATAACGAGGAGTGAAGATGGACACATTTGATGGCTGTTGTCTGGCCTGTGACAAGCTATTTGAAGTTCCTAGAAGGCTAAGATCACCAGAGCTGAAGAGAAAGTAAAAATCGCATAAATTCAATCCATATGAAAATGATGACGTCTTAAGAGATCATGAAAGAAGATGAAGGATTAATCAAGTAACCTGTTTAATACTTATATTACCATTTCAGACTTTATTCAAATTTCTGATGTAGGGTCTTATTGCCATCCAACTATTGTCATTTGACATATGTCAAATCACAGAGTTACCACACAAAACATGTGAAATATAAATTTATCGACTGTGTCAATTTTCATGAATGACTTCACCTGATAACAAAATATATAGCTACTACTTCTCTTTCTAGCAAATGAAACCTTCTAGAATTTTAGTATAACTTTGTTCACATTCATTGACAACATAAACATTCTCAGAATCGACACTCATGATGTTCATTTTCATGATTCTACTCAGCACTAATGCATGGCTTAACTATGAAAATGACATAGACTTTATTATTGACATTCAGTCTAACGTTCTGATAAATTTACCTGCCAGATGACACTGAAAGTACATCTGAATCCCTTGAGAATGTTGACGTACTTGATGGAGAGCGAGATAATTTTGAGTGTATTTTTAGCATCTTCTGATAATCATCTCGTTCTTTCAAACGAACGCATTGCTAATGAAGAAACAAACAAAAATGCAATAAATTTAAAATACCATTGAGGAGATGCATGTATCTGTTTAATTACAGCCTGAAAAAAATGATACAAATAAGATGAGATCCACATTTTGATTGCCACAGACTAGTTAATTAAATATTTAAAATCTTCTGTTAGTCATCAATCATAACACAGTTAACTTCTCAATTTCAAGATCCAATTTTTTTCTCATAATGAAGAAACCCACCCTCCAAACATCAGTATCTCAAATCAGAAGAAAGACTTTAAACCCTAGTCCCACTGACAGGCATGCTCTACTGCCCGCAAGGCCCGTCTCCAAAATAGACAAGTTAGCACTCTCACAGGGGTACTGCACCACGTAGCCGCCCCCATCCCCTAGTTCAGATAATGAGTAGGCGACACCAAGAACAAGCAGACCGGCTAACCAGACCCCAAGACTGGGACTTTGTGTTGTCGCATAAGCCTGGGCCCGCCAAGGTAGAAGCAAGGTGACAAAATTTCACACTGAATTTCGATTCCCAACATCGCCTTGTTTTAGATTTTAATTAGACCAGCTCAATGTACTGTTTTATTTTGGATAAATGGCCAAAATCATTTAACAAAATCTGAGTTTGCCTCCACCAATAGCCAAGAGGACTAATCTATCTAATTTAAATAACAACAATAAATGATAAGTAAAATAATAGTTGGCGCCAAACATATGTAAGTCCATAAGAGCCGGCAGACCTAAAGCGCCAGTACTTATCCCTGTTTCCAGCATGAAGCGGACAGAGTGACAATTTGTAACCCTTTTGGATAGGACACTGGTACCAATCTCTACACTTGGGTCGAGTGGGTAAATGAGAGAAAAACATTGATATGACAGAGGTAAGATTCAAACCCATGACCTTCACTTTATAAACATAAAATAAAATGTAAAAAAAATAATATATCAATTCCTTTATTCACCCCAGGGAGAAATTTATCTTTAGAATCTATTCCGAGGGTAGACCGGAATAACCCAGGCGCCAGCCGCAGTGCCACAAAGTGGGATAGAGGTCTTGAGAGAAAAAACAGTACTTCCACCAGGGTCGGAACCCGCGACCTCTCGAACCGAAGGCGAGTGACTTAGCCACTGTGCCACCAGCTCCCTTATGTCTTAACCATTGAGCCATCGCGCCGACAAACATAAGTAAGCAATATGAATAAAGTTTATAACAGTTGTATTCAAAGTCAGTGGCTCATATTCAACCTCCTTGTATTCAATGATAAGGAAAATATGTACCATGCTAGATGCCCCGACATTTGGTCTACATGATGAAGAAGTAGAGGATCGCCTTTCCCCATTTAGCTGAGATCCATTGATACTTGTAATGTCACTTTGCATGGGAACTCCTGGAGAAAAATATAAAAACATTGTTATCATACTCCCTCTATTCTCTAACAGCCTTGAATGATTAATGCAGTGCGTTTTTCTTCCTCTAGATTACAATTGATAGCTAACTTTGTATGTGTAATGCAGTCCTTTCCCACTTGTGTCGCATCCCCTACAGCTTTGGTATTTGAGATGCATCTCCATAGATAATCCATTTTTATGTCTGTTGTAGTTTCCCAGAGTAAAAATTGGACAGCTGTCATTTACTATTTGATGTTTCTTTTCCCCGAATAGCAACATCCAAAAAGGTTACCTAACTTTATTTTATCTCACTCTGAGTTGCACTGTAATGCATATTTAGTCACTAGTATCCAAGTTCAAAACAAAAAATAATAAAAAAGTTTATAGAATTTGGTGGGATTTGAATTTACTGTGTCATTGGCGGAAAAATGATCGAATGACAAAGTTGGTCACCCATTCAATGTTTCACATAAAATAATGTTCTTAACCTAACATACCATGCACTTCTGTCGGTGTAAATAGATATATACCCTCAAATGAATGAAAGTCTGGTAAATTATCAATAAATGAAGCTCCTAGGGGAAGGGGGGGGGGGGGGGGGGCAAGAGAAGGCTGAGGACAGTAGGAGACACATGGTTATGCCAGTTTGAAAGAAGCAATCCCTCCCTGCCATCACCAATAATATATGGAAACAAATGAAGATTCAAATCATTGCAAAGTTAAATATCATAGGAATCAACCAAAATACAACACATACCATGACCTGGTCTTCTCTCCATTACATATGTCCCTCTCTGTTGAACCTGAAGAAAAAAATATTAAAATCTTTCAACACATAATCCTTCAAAATAAATAAAAAACTTCTTTTTTTTTACTTCAACAAACATACAAATAGAAGAGAAACTTTTAAAAAAATCACCATATAGTTGATTCATGTCAAACTTATCAATTAAATAAATGAGAGATCATAAAAAACATTTTTTTATCATACCACATTATCAAGTCCTTTATTTCTACTGCCATGCATCACTCTCGTCATTCCTGAGTGGACACCATTTCTTTTAGCTAAAGACTCTCTCGACTCTCTTGGTCTGTGACTACTATCTTTGGGTATGGGAGCAAATTGCTCAGAAAAAGATTTGGTCTTGAGTTTCATCCAATCACTCATCTTTGACGGCAAGTGAAGAATTTTCCAAACTGAAAAGAGTAAAACATCTTTAAGTGCTATGGCTGATGGAACTTTATAAACTTACAAAAATCATTTGACAAAAAATATATAAATAGATCAAACAAAAAATAATGTTAAATATTTGAAGGAAGGACTGGATCCCCTTAAAACACAGAATTTCAAAAATCAGTTATAAAGACATAAAAATCAGGACAGCAATACTAGCAATATTAGCCAGATTAATACTGACAAGCAAGCTCTAAACTTGAACTAGAAAGAATCCTTGGCATTAATTTGTGTAATTTTTGTTATTTTTAAACAGCCTGTGAAGTGTCCTTTGTACTGTGCCATTTTTCTGAAAAAAAGTGCAAGTACCCCTTCTCTCTCTATGTCTGTTGCGGAATGTGCTAACTTTAGCTGATATCAACGATAGTTTTCTATTGTATAAATGAACCAAAAACATGACTTTCAATTCAAAATATAAAGGTAGGGTAGGGTGGGAATTCTCCCACCTTACCTTACCTGCTTACAAATCTTTGACAATACCACAAACTACACAAACAATACAAAAAAAATAACTTACAAAAAATAACTTGTGAAAAAATAACTTACATGAGTTTGTTGATTCTATTTTTCTCCTTTTTTCAACTTTTATAATTTGAACATCTGGATCTTCTTCATCACTGAAAAAAAATAATAATACACAAAACATTACAGAAGTATAAAATCAACAAAGAAAAAGAAATCTGGACACAAAGACTGTTCCATTTAATCGTAATCCAGTTGATCCCCAACTTTTCATCCAAAACAAAATAAATTCTCTATCTTCATAAAAGTAAAAGTCACTATTTAATTACAGCTCATCTCGGTTTAACACAACTGCTTGAGCCTTTACTTGACCCTAAGTTGGGTTTTAAGGTTTTAAGAAAAATAAATTTAGTGCATTTCTCTTGTCACAAAGGTGATAACATCACAACATCCTAACATCTAAAAACTTCTAATACCTCTTGCCTTAATCAAAACACTAGACTAATTTTTTGTACGTCCTCCTTATAGTGGACATGTGGGCAGAGGCATGAACGAAAGCAACGATGTAGCTACACAAAGACATCATGTTTTTCTCTTTGAATCTGACGAATGATACAAAAGGAGTGCCTATTTCGACAAGAAGCAGATATAAAATAGAAATTTTATACCAATGATTTAGATATATTTGCTTTAAAAACCATTTTATGTCAGCTTTGCTTTATAGAAAAATAGAAAAAATAATGAATGTAAAGTAGGCGCAGATGAAAACACTTTACAGGGGGCGTCAGTGGCTGAACAGTGAGCACGACTCGGCAGTTGGTGTTGACAAGCAACATTTATCATGGCTAGTGAAAAGACGGGTGACCACCTAGGTTCTAAAACCTGTCAACGACAATATTTATACATAAAATGAAATGTATTGGCTCACCGGCGCTTGCGTTCTAAGGTAAGACACTTTACCCTGCTTACCTTGTCCTATTGAAGACGGACATTAAATTCGGAGGTCCCCTTGGTTGTAAGCAATGATGTCCCTGTCCAAAAAATTATATTAGCGCCTTAACGAATAATTACACCCCACTCGCCGTGTTACATTCCCAACTCGTGTCTGTGGGTCCCATATTTTGCATGCAGGCGAGGTGTGTAGGTGTAGCTGTGTTCTGTATGGCGTGATTGTTTCGAATAATTTCAGTCTTATTTTCTGTTTACCAACTTAAAAATAGCCTACCAATGAAATCATAGTATCAAAGCATGTGATCATGCATATTTATAGCCATTTATTCGAAAGTGTTTTTGGAATGTCAACAACCACGCAATGCTACATTGACAGTGTCATAGATTTCCTTCATTTTAGTGTTTGATGGAGTAATAACTTGTTAAATATAGACTTTATTATAGTCTGCTACGTTTTTATGTAAAAGAGGTGAAATTTTTGAAATTAATTGAGTTTTATTGCACTAAAAATTTGTGAATATTTTCCCTTTCGAACTATACCCTTGTCAGTAAATTAGCGTCATGAACAGGTCGCGTGATTGGATGTAGTATATAAGGGGAATCTCTTTGCAGTATAAAAATAGCATCAGGAAATCCATTATATTCATTCCCCTTCAAATAATATATCATATGGGATTTCCAGCATTTAAATACCAGATTACATTGTAAATCGCTCTTTGAAAGACACACCACCAACATACACATAAAGTTTTGGCCCACGGGAACAGCGCAGGTAACGTGTGTGATGTCATCACTGGTTACGGAAACTCTACACAGCATAGAAGTAGATCACTGCGATACCGCAAGCATAGCGGCGGCAACGCTGGACCAGAGTTAAAGTACAAATTAATGGGAGGTTAAAAATCAATCTCCAGACACAACTAACTAACTAGACTACACACACTACAAAACTGACAACTCTCAGCTCAACACAACAGCTTTTTTATTTAGTATTACCCTAATAATAATAATACTGCTAGTTAGTAGTACTACTAGGGCTAGGGTAGTCTATATTAAAATAACAGCAATTTTTTATTTATATGTAACTATGTAAACAAGTGAACAAGAATAAAATATGACTAATATATAAACAGTTTTAATAAACAACCCTCTTTTACTTCTAGTTCTAGTCTCTATACTAAATTAAAATACTGTCCATAGCTAGTAAAAATAGTAAAAGTAAAAGTAAAGTAAATACTAAATATATTTAGAGTATATAAATATAGACTATCTAGATCTAGTTATATTTATATTAAATTTAAAAACTAACACTAACAACGAACATGAACAGCAGGAAGTTAAAAATTTGATCTCAAGACACAACTACGAATGATGACAACGAACTGGACTCTCCTTCATCTTCTTCTGTCAGTAACATCATTCTTCTACTTCTATCCTTCCTTACTTTCATTTGGTTTGTTTTTGTTTACTGAGAGATAGACAAACTGAATCAGAAAGTCAGAGAGGTTTTCATTGAAATTGAAATCCTTGGACTTAATCTGGACTGGCAAGACTTCTCAACCCAAGTTTAAATCTTAAGTCTACTTTTACCCTTCCCCACTTCACAATCAGCATTGACTCAATGTGGCTGTCTATTCGTGACATAATACTGCTAAATTTGATTCCATTGTTTGATCTATTACTATTATTAGAGAACTCCTGGCCATGAACTGAACTGAAATAAAAAAATATCCGTCTTGATCTTTGTGATCTATTATCGATAACTTACGGTTCCGCGTAAAAACTACGCTTTCTTTTAGTTCCAGCGGAATGTTTCTTGTCATTTGTTGACGTTGACAACAATGACCTGAAACTTTCTTGCAATGATTTAAACATTTGTCCAAAACTGCGTTATGTTGGGCATGAAGTCTGAAGCGCGCCCTTCGTATCAATACAAAAAGGAAAGTGAACAAAATCTTGCGACAAACTACAAAAACTAGGATTGATGACTGCTAGGTCTGTACTAAATTACTGTTCCAAACTTCAGAAATATCGAAAACATTAATGATTCCATTTGTTTTTCAAGTAAGTCGTTATTACTCCGTCTCGGCATATTGGTTCGTTTTCTGTTTTTCCTTCTCTCCCTCTCTCTCTCTCTCTCTCTCTCTCTCTCTCTCTCTCTCTCTCTCTCTCTCTCTCTCTCTCTCTCTCTC
>JARDUL010105845.1:0-11268 GCA_030265205.1 Dirona pellucida | reverse complement strand
CCCCCCCCCCCCCCCCCCCCCCCCCCCCCCCCCCCCCCCCCCCCCCCCCCCCCCCCCCCCCCCCCCCGCCCCCCCCGGGCTGCCACCACAAAAAAATGCATTGGCGCAAAGTGGGTTTCTCTCAATGTTTTCCAACTCCCAACTTCTGTTCCACAGAAAAAAGGTCACAAGAGCATTTTACGGCAACACTCAAATCTCTCAGTTACATAATATGTGATCACAGAAACAGAACTCTACCTTCTTTGTAGTATGTGATTCAAGATTCAACAACTGAGAAAATATGGAACGTTAAAAATAATTGTCAAGGGCTATAACCAATACACCGAAACTTGATATCAATACTAGCAGAGTTATTTCCCTTGATGCGATCACATCCATCTGACACAACGGTTGGACAAGTTCTTCGTGCACGCTTGAGTGCGTGCGTGCGCAGGGTGGGATAGGTCCATTCAGTGAAAGCCTGCTAATAGTAATAGCTGTGTTGCCGACTTGAAAATGGTTGCACACAGTCCATGTTTGCATTCAAGATACCTTACTGAATGACAGTGTGACAGAATGTTTATAACGATAAATATAAATATGGGTTCAGTCCTGAATCTCCCTCCAATTACAAGCTTACAGAATTTACATTATTCATATCCCTCAACAGGCCATGTCATCATTCAATGTCCTTTTGACCTCCACGGGGAGAAAACAGTATAGCTCAGCTGTAACAGGAACTTGGATATAATAACAGTGACAAATCAAATCCCTGTTTTACATCTATTTAAGTAGGTATGTAGCAAGCACCTGTGCTATAGCAGTGCACAATTAACACCAACTCTGCTGCAACAAGGATTCCACCTCTTATAAAGCTGCAATCCGCCTAAGCTCAATACAGAAACATGCACTACGCATATACTATACCCACACACTATACACGAAGACACACACTATTCACGAAGACGCAATTGACATTGTCTCAGTGGTGGTCAAGTCTAACTGGGGTTAGGACAAAAGGGGTAGGTGAGGACTGGATTAGCATGTGGTGCCATTCTCACTGGCTAAACAAATGTGGTGAGTGTGTGTGCTGTGATTGTGATGCCAACTGACTGGGACTGGTGTGTTCACAACTGGATACTACGTAGTCTCCCATAATTTTGGATACAACTTTTCTTAGAGCCTGTTCAACGGGGTAAAGCTATAGAAATGCTGTCTATTATTATTGTTATTATTATTATTATTATTATTATTATTATTATTATTATTATTATTATTATTATTATTATAACCCAGGACTTGCTTATAACAGGAAAAGCTGCTGGTCCCATCAGACCTATTACATCCAAGTTTGACTGTAATTCTTTTTTCAAACACAAAACATATATTTATACACCCTGGATTAGAGTAAAGGAAAGTAGAAATAAAAGATCAGTTATAGATTGTATCATGGTAAGTACCTCTATATCATCTTGTGGCGTATTAAGTGTTGAGTGTTCCGTTGCTTACCTCAAGGTAAATGTGCTACTGTAAAGCGCTTAGAGCATGGTGATGATCGTGAATAAGCGCTATATAAATGTCATTTATTATTATTATTATTATTATTATTATTATTATTATTATTATTATTATAATCTACAGCACTCAAGATGAGATGTTAAAATTAAAAAAAGGTGCTGAAATATAATAATATAGTGACCATTATTCAGTAAATGCAAAAATGAAATATATTCCCCAAAAAGAAAATGTCTGCAGACAATACCAAATTCAAATAGAATGAAGTTGATGGTCGAAGAGGTTGAAAAGCTGCATCAAAATATGATTTTTTTTAAAACAAGGTAACATTCAACCATTTGATTAAAACAATTAATTTATCAAAAGCAGCCCATATGTTGTAAAGGCTTAGCATGCAATCTTTTAAATTTCAAGTCATCAACATATAGAATTAATGCTAATTGCTTATAACTCTCCTTTTACAGAATAAAGGATCTGGTTTACACGTCCAAGTCAATAATATGTCATCAGCACAGTACGCATTCAATTTATCTGGCGTGCATGCAGTATATGGTACAATTCAACTGCATGCTGCTGCTTTTGCAGGTATCTCTAGCCGAGCCGACGACTTTCAAACACTTTACAGATGTGCACTATTTGGCAAAGAACTCACTGATAGATGACATTGTCTTTTACTCGTTGACTTTGGCAAAGAAATTGAACTGTCCATCGTGGATCAGATTTTAACATCTTTTTGTCGGCTGATACTCACTGCACACATCTATCAGCAATGGCAACGAGAAAGAAGCAAATACCCTGACTCAACTGACTGTGTCAATTGGTCATCGGCCCATGCTGGACATAGCTGAAGACTCCAGTTACAACATTCTTCCCATGAAGACGACACCTTCGAAGACGTCGTCCTTCATTCTCCGTTGACATGACACAATTTCTACCCATACTTTATCATTTTCCAGACAGGACCATTGTACACCTCGATAACTATGTACCCTGTTTTCATATAAGATTTCTAGCTTTTTCCGAATATCACCTCTATCCTTACACAAATAAATACCACCTGTAGAGTGAAAACAACCTTTTGCATTTACATCAAAATAATAATTCCCCTGTTTTGGCACTGTGTAGATGCCAGACACAGGGTCCATGAAGTCACAATGTTGTTGAACTTTAGTATACCCTTCAATAAATACAGGAAAGTTTAACGGCAAAATTACACCATTTAAATACACCCTGAAACAGCTTTTCCTCTTGACATCTGTAGAAGAGATATGAAGGATGATGTTATACTGAAATTCAATTCCTTTTTCAATTGGTTTTGATTAGTATGACAAAACCATCTCAATGGTGCAAATAGGAGGTTAAATGATAAGTGGCTTGTCAAAATGGGTCGCAGATGTCAAAATTTGGCAATCTAATGTAAACCCTTACTTCTTCCCCTTTACGAGTAGTACGGAAAAAATTAGAAAAACGTATTTGGGTGCAGAGTGGCTCACATTTGACTTTACAAAACATTTAAGTGAGCCGTTTCTTAGATCTACAAATGCTGAAGTGCGACTTGTTCCATCTCGTCGCAAGATAAATCATCAAATTTCACTCAAAGTATCTTAGGACTCCAATGAATTGGTATCAATATAGAACCAAATTGACAATTAAATTTGCGAATTAAGGTGTGGAGAAATGATGCCTAAAAAAAATGACAGGGGGCATGACCTGTGAAATTACAATGCCTTTATAATAATTAACGGTAATTCTTGTCAGCTAAAATTTATTTTACAAAAATATGTAAGTTGGGTAAGACAAAAACATATTACTATTACATATGTGTGCGTGTGTGTGTGTGTGCATGTGACCATGCACATGCACCTGTTCAAGGAGATTATGGTCACCTTTTGAAGTAATATTTGACAAACATCAGTCAAGTCCATGTAGGCGACATCAAGTTGGGTGTGTAGTGTGTGATTGTCTGTCTATGAGAATAAACGTCATATTGTCAACTGGATGGATGGAAATTATTTTCTTGCTTTTGGTTGCCAAAGTAAACGCATCCATGAAATCTCCAAAAGTCTTGCTGTTCCAAATGTGTTGTACGTCAAAACTAACTGATATCAGACTAGAATACTATTGGTTGCCATGACATTTTTTAAATCAAATTTACCTTAGTTGCCAGCCATATTTCCCAACTAATAATAAGAAACTTTTATGCACTGTTAACATGAATATCAAAATGAGTCTTTCAGGATATTTAGGTAAACTAGTCCCCAAAACAATAAATCCTCCATCACTAGAATTCCAGGATTAACTATCATCCCTGTGAACACAATTGATACTGATGTTACCTCATTTGTTTTGCATTGTTCAACACCAAAAAGTGGCAGAAAACTTGAAAGAAACATTTCCTTCAAATCATGCCAAAACCAAAATTTGACAAGTCTCTATGCAAAGGGAAGTCGCTGTATTAATTTTACAGTGTTGTTCATTTCAAAATTTAGTCTATTATTATGCATGTTTACAGTGCCGCCAAAAGTTGAATGCAGCATTATATAAGATCAAGATATTAGCAATTTAACTCACATCAGAATAGTTCAACTGAATTAAACGAGATTTGACTCTTTGGACATCAAAGTCAACATTCATTACCTGGGTCTATTTTTGATAGCTGTTCACTTGACGTTGCTGGTGCTGTTCCAGCAATATTCCCAGCTGGCATTTTAAGCGCAGTGTTTTTTTGTGCCTGTAGCATTGACTCGAAAGAGCGTTTCATTGTGGCCATCTCCGTCTTTAAACTTTCAACCTGCATAGTTGTCAATAGGAAAGGACATGTAAATTTCATAATAATCACATTTCGTTAAGATGCTCAATTCACACACACACAAAAAAAGAAAATCAAAGAAAATCTCCAAATATAGCAAAATGCCAAACACATTGAAATCTCTATAAATGCCTTGTTAACAGCCAGTCCAAATGAGGCAGAACTTTGAATTTTGGCAAATAGAGTTATTGGTGTAACGTGAAAATGTGATCTTGTCCTCTATATTTGGTGAAAAAATGTTGATGCTAGAGTAACTATGCATTGAGACTAGATATCTATCAAACCCAACCCAGGGTTTTTTCTTGGATCATTTGGCAGGTAAGTGACAAACCCTCATCATTCATCATCGAACAAAATCGTCAGAGACAAGTCCCACCCACTGTGCCATAAGGTTAAGTTTGGAAGAAGAAATGGGCACACTTTCCACTTAAAATCCAGAACTGCACGCTATTTTAAATCATTTTTAACATCAGCTGTAAGAAATCTCAAATTATCTTTTATTTAATTCTGAAGACAATATATCGCCAATTGTATGTTTTATCACAACTGATATACTGTGAAGTTATCATTGTATTTTAATTTTTACGATCAACAATTTAATTCATATATATATATATATATATATATATATTATGACTGTTGGTGTTGACAAGCAACATCTATCATGGCTAGTGAATAGACGGGTTCAACTGATCGTTTCCTAATAGTAGTTGTCATCATGTTGTTATTTAGAATTACTGTTAAGAGCATTGAGCACCAAAGTGGTGATGCGTTACAAAATGCTATGCATTGTTATTAACATTAACATAGGATTTAGGAATTTCTATAGAGGACCTAGGACTCACCGAGTAAGGGTCTAGGACTTACCAATTTAAGGCTCACCATAGGAATCCTGCACTTACAATACGATCTACGACTAGACCATAAGAACTCAGACTTACAATATTATGATCTATGACTACAACTTACCATAGGTCCTTAGACTCACCAAGAGACTATGACTTACCACAGGGTATATGACTTACCACAGGGTATATGACTTACCACAGGGTCTATGACTTACCTCAGGGTCTATAATTTACCATAGTGTTGAGGCCTATCATCATTGTTGCTAAGACTAAGACCTACACAAACAGGACCTACCTCTTTCTCCAATTCTTTCCTGGTCTGGAGAGAAACGTGTGACGAGTTGAATGCTCTTTCCATTTCATCTATTTTGGAAGAACTTTCTTGCATCCTGTTTGAATGATCCTGCATCTTCATCAAACCTTCATGGAACTGAGTTGAAAAAAAAAAGTTCAAAAGAAAAGTGTTCAAAATTCTTTGTAACGAAATGACCTGTGAGTCACTATATTATATTTTGTTAAATTTAAATGTATTGAAATAGGGAGGTTTTCCCCCAGCAATGCACAGGAAATCTGTATGATGCTATCGTATTTTGGACTTTTCTTGAAAAGAAATGATATTACTTTTAGGGGTAGTTTTCCGGAAGGATGGGTCCAATCCCATAAACATTGCATACAGGATGAGTCAGATGCACTCGGATGTGTATTGTTTTGTAGTGCTTGAATTTTCATGCCCAAATATGGAAGCAGCAGGTATGTAGTTTTGGGTTTTTTTCTGGCTTTCCCGCCTTTCCTATGTAAGAAGGGACCAATGAGAATTGGAACTCATTGTAGTGACATGGGTCACCTTTCCTGGCTGCTTCTGCAACCTGTCTATGGTTAGGCACTTGAATTCAGACTGTTGGTCTGAGCGGACATGTCAAGTCCAGTGGTCCAAGTCTCCTCTGTCTACTCAGAATAATTTTCTTAGCTAGGAGACTTGCGACATTTGTCCTTTTCTGTAGATTCCTAGTATACAGTTTTAACTGTGCGGGAACGCTACTGGAAACGCGTGAAGCGTTTGTTTCTGCTGTGGTGAGAATTCCTTTGAGCTGTGTCAATATTCTTTGAATTGTGTTAGATAGTTTCTTTGATTAGAGTAGCTAGTTTTGTGGTGATAGGTTTTCTACCACATGGTCAGTTGAATCACTATCGATAGAAGTGTAAACTAGTTTTGGATAGGAGTGATATATAGGTTGTGTTTCCCTATCTCTTTGTTTTTCTTTTATTGTCTATGTTACTAATGTTGGTGTTTTATCCCATTTTGTAAGCCGGTGGGGAGTTGGAGGGGAGTTGGGGCCAGAGAGCTCGCACTCCAGCTACAATTCCCAAAGAAACATTAAACAAGAAAGCGTGTTGAGCTTCTTGCAGCAATCAAACTAACATTTCAATGAAATTGTGAAACATCGTGAACATTTAAAGTGTATTCAGATTATATAACTTAACAAATTGAGGACGAGCCGGTCACCTGTCTACATCAACCGAAAGATCTGAGGAAGAGCGTGTTTGTAAACATTGAACCATTTGTCCATCTGTCCGTGGTGTTACATGTTGAGTAAGGTAAGGGCGCCCTATTGGGTTACGTTGTGTACTTGTTTGTGATCTGTTGACTTGATTAATTTGTAAGAAAAGTATGTGTTTCAATGTGTGTTTGTTGACTGCACGTGTGTGCCAGAGTGAAGGTATGCATTAAACTGTAAATCATATAAACCTGCATCATGTTGTTACTTGTTGATATATGAGTTGCTCTTTTCAATGTGTCGAACATCAATCACCTTTTAAGTTCTCAGACTAGGTTCAGGTATGTTATTAACGTACCTTAATCTACTCTGGGAAAAGTCACTTTGTGACATTCTTTTCCTCCTATAAAATCACAAAACTGGTGCAAAATTCCTGTCATAACAACGATTTTGGGCGACAAATTTGTAACCAACTGCACAAAGGGTGTCCAGTCGGAAATTGGTTCAGTAGAGAGCAGTGACTATATATCCAGAAATGTATTGTCTCTGCAAACAAGGGAACAGCTTACAATGTTAGTGTTGACTGATTGCAAAGACCTCCAAAAGTAAAATGGACAAATGCTTGGAGGAGGAGATTGTGTGGTGTGTTGGTGACTGCAAGTTCACAAAACAAATATTGGAAGAAGATACAAAGACTACCATTTAGTTAATTAAGAACACCCATCTTGAACTTGACAGGTTAGTTCATTTCAAAGACGACACATGCTTCTCAGGCTGCGCAGTGTGGTATTGACCTAATTTAGGCAACTATTGTGGCTTCAAGTGACTTTCGGCGGCATTGCCATTGTTACTGTTACCTGCGGGCAAGGTACTCTACTTCCTCACTCAACCCAGGTGTATAAATGGGAGTCAGAAAGTAATCTGCGAAGGATCAGGTTGAAAAATAGTTACTTTCTCCTTTTCACACTACTGAAGCAGGGATAAGAACTGACTCTATGGACCCACAGACTTTGAAGAACAAACTTTTTTACCTCAGTCAGCCTGATTGAGATAGGGCTTGTGAAAGTCTTGAAAATTCTAACAGGTTCCAAAAATCTTCCAACCCAAGTTTTGAACCTAGACCCCTTCATTCCAAAGCAACCACATGAACCACAAACATAAGGACACCCCCCAGTTCTAGTGTTACAAATACTACTCATTTTTCCCTCATGTTGTCAGTATGTAAGTTTGATGAGGCCAACAAGAGGCTGCGCTTCTGTATGCCTCCCAGGACAGAATGACAGTGGGATAATGTAACAGTGCCAGTAAGAGACAAGAACAGGAAATAGAAAAAAGATTTTCGTCAACCAGGGGGATCAAACCTATGCCTGCCACGGAAACTCTGCCTCGCCTAAACAGAAAACAAGCCCACTACCCCTGGACTAATCTGCCACCCTATGGATTAGTCCAGAGGTAGTGGGCTTGTTTTCTGTTTACGACGAGGCGGAGTTGCCATGACAGGCATGGGTTCGATTCCCCCGGTCGACGAAAATCTTTTTTCTATTCTTGTCTCTTATTGGCACTGTTACATTATCCCGCGATCATTCTGTCTACTAGACCATCAGTGCCCGCGCCTTCTTCATTTATTCCCAGGAAGATGAGAAGGACATTGAATGACATGGCCTGCTGGGGGATAATTGATGCAAAGTCTGTGACCCTGTGCTTGCACAGGAATATGGACTATAGCCAGAGAGGGTCAAGGCTATGAACAGTGTATTACCTCTTGCTTCATGTCTCCAAGAACTTTTTCCATTTCCACCAATTTAAGGCCATTGCCTTGACCTGAAAGACAAACCATGAATTGTATTGACCATTGCTGTCTTTGTCCTCCTCCTTCCCCAAACTTTGCCTCTCAACCCACATCTCTTAATAATAATAAATGGCATTTATATAGCGCTTATCCACGATCATCACCATGCTCTAAGCGCTTTACAGTTACAGTAGCACATTTACCCAAAGTAAGCAACGAAACACTCAACACGTAATTCGCCACACGCTGCCTGTTCGTGTTAGGCGCGAATACAATTTTTGGACAAGGACAAACGTTGCCTACAACCGAGGGGACCTCCGAATTTAACGTCTGTCTCTGATAGGACGAGGTAAGCAGGGCAAAGTGTCTTACCTAAGGACACAAGCGCGGTAGCCAATACATTTCATTATGTATGTATTTTTTTGTTGCTGACGGGTTTAGAACCAAGGCGGTCACCCGTCTATTCACTGACACAATTGGCAAATGGCTTGTCAACACCAACAGTCGAGACGAGCTCACTGCTCGGCCACCGACGCCCTCTTCATTGTCAATCTTCCTTTCTTTCTTAAACTGAAACATTATTTTGAGCTGCATCACAGAGAAGTGACCCGCTTTAGCGGAGACTGTCAGGATCAAGAATCCATGACTAGCAGGTGATCAACCCATTGTCTCTATTAGTTAGAATAACTTTTTCCAGGACAGCCGCCACTAAAGTATTTTGGATTTTTGCAACAGAGTTCTTTCACATTTTTATTCAATGTCACATTAATTTGGGCATCTGACTGCGAATATTTTGGACATTGAAAAAAAAGATAAGATTGTGAATTGACATTGATAGCATTGTTTGTGGATCCACTGCATTATAAGTGTCCTACTTCACTTCCGGGCAATGAATGTTAAATTGCAATTATTTTGTGCAATTCAGTGCATACTTCCAGCCAAGTTATTTTTGCTCTGCTAGAATCAGCAATAAAACAATGACAATGATATTGTTTGGTACTGGAAGCTAAGATATCTAGGACATCTGCATGGGCTCGATACCATTCAGCAATGCACGAGTAAACCAAAAGTCTCCATTGATAATTTGACATATATATAGAAGGAACGATACCGCCATCCTGTACCATTTGAAAGTGTCATGTGGTTCGGTAATGTCAAACGGATGCCTCACAACCAGCCAGCCAGCCAGCTTCATAGGACAAGATCGTTAGAAGATTTTCCCGCCCAGCAACTTGATCTTGCTATTCGGGAATTACCCCGAAAAAATATCATGAAAATCCCTTATTCATCATTGGAAAGTTGTTTGCCATGGTAATTTTGACTATGACCAATCTTTGGGAAATGAAAAACCCAAGCAAACATTTTTCATCTATTTCCTTGTGAGGCCCCCAGACACAAAAGTGGACAGAAAGAGTAAAGAAACAAAACCTACATGCCACACCTTTTTGGACACTCCAGTCAGCAGATGCCATCTTTGTATTTCCAGTTTCCTTCTGTTCAGATTCTCTGCACTGTGATGCTTTTATAAGCTCTTGAAGAGAAATATTCTCTTTCCTCAAGAGCTCAATTTGGTCATTCTGTTTAGAGTGCACTTCCTTCAAGCTTTGGATCTCCTCTGAGTAGTTTGAAGTGGCTTCGATAATCTTTGTCTTCATCTCTTCATTTGCAAGTTTTAGCTCCTTGACAGCATCTTTCATCTCTTTAAATTCGATCATAAATCCTTCCATTGCCTTAAAAAAAACAAGACATAAAAATAAAAGTCTTATCTGGCTTTACTCTAAAGACTCAGGCTCAGGATATCTGACAGAGGAATGGGACCTATACTATTTACTATATGACAGCATCTTTCATCTCTTTAAATTCGATCATAAATCCTTCCATTGCCTTTAAAAAAACAAGACATAAAAATATAAGTCTTATCTGGCTTTACTCTAAAGACTCAGGCTCAGGATATCTGACAGAGGAATGGGACCTAGATATACTATTTACTATAATATTACTATTTTATTGATACAATACAACTGGGACAGGGAAAAAAATAATCTCTATTCATTATAGTTTAATTTAAGCCCCTTCATTTGAAGCAAATAAAATAATTGGAGATACTCAAACTATCTAAATAAAAATTGGTCGTTCACCCTTTCATTCATAACGTGTATTTTCCTAATTCAGCAGTAGGTCTAGATATCTCTGTCCGAACTTACGATTCGACGATAGCAGACTACAACAAAAAAAACCAAGTCTAGCAGACTAGGGAATACCACACAGGTTTTGAACGTTTTAAATAAATATATTATGTACAATGACATCGTGCACGATAGTACAATGGATATCATAATAACATAATGATAAAGCGAAATACCTACAAGGTTTGGTTTATTCTTCTTTTGTGTCAATATTTAGCCGAGTGACGGACGAGTGACAAGAACAGGTCGCACAATAATCTCAAGCGACGAGCGACAACTTTCTTGGTTAGACAGATGTGACGTCACAAAAGTAGTCAAACGTAGCCAAACGCAAGGAGCGAAACCAAATCAAGAGAAATGGAACCAAATACAACAAATAGAGCCAAATCACAATATAAGGAGACAAACACAAAAAACGGGACCAAATAAAAAGAGACCTTACCAAATATACGCAGATCTGATTCTCAACAAAGCCCACAAACATGATTCCTGAGGTCCCCAAGTCAAGATTCAAAATTCAAAGTAATTTTTTATATCTGTTTTCTCCATTAATTTTCATAAGAAAAATAGAAGGTATGAAAAACACGGGAAAATGGTAAAGCTTCAAATAAAACAAGTAACAAAACAAATGAACGTTTCGGGTCTC